>CAJPIZ010000389.1:0-25785 GCA_905368565.1 Medioppia subpectinata
TCACATTAAAATTAATATTTTACCTGACCTTTAAAAATATATACCGAATTCTCTCTCTCTCTCTCTCTCGTATTGAGAATACAATAAAGAATTTATTATGTAATTTAGAGGTCGTTATTCTTCAATAAACTTTTTTTTGTCATTAAACTTATTAACAGATTTTTAACCACATTTTATGCCATATATTCTTAACAAATATTGTTTATTAACAAAAATATTTGAGAGAGAGAGAGAGAGAGAGAGAGAGAGAGAGAGAGAGAATTCGGTATATATTTTTAAAGGTCAGGTAAAATATTAATTTTAATGTGAATTTTTAAGTCAAAACATTTGAATAAAATATTTTATTCAATAGATTTGTTATCAGATATTGAATTACAAACACATGTCTTATTATTTAAATCTATTCCGTGTTTTAAAATTGAGTTTAAGTATTAAAAATGTGTATCTTTTTTACTAAAAGCCATTGAGTTTTTAGCCGATATATCGGTAATAAATACCATTGAAAATGGGGTTTATTTATAGGAAAAAAGCATTTATTTATTCACGAAAGAAGTTTTCTACACATATTTATTGCCAAAATGTTGGCTAAAAATAATTATTTAGATGTTAAAAATGTTCGTTCAAAATGTTATTATGATAAATGTTTTGCTGAAATATATTTATTATTTTTATGTTTTATTTTTAAATCGACTCCAATTTACACAAGTGTTTAGTTTCTGTATTTAATAATAAATAAATTTTTAGTGCAATTTATATTCAATGAAACAAAAAGACTGTTTATTACTGTAATTCTCGTTGTATTTAATGTGAATTGAGGCAACATTTTTAGGTTTGTATGTGTTTTAAACAAATAAGATTTAAATTGAAAAATAATTAATAATTTATTTCGTGTTTCTGTTTGTCAATTGAAAATATAATTTATTAAATGATTGCTTAAACGCTATAATTAGTGAATCAAAAATTGATTGTATAATAAATATCAATAATAAATAATCAGTTCATAATTGAAATGCATTCGTGTTTATTGTATAATTAATTAGTTTTTCCTAACATTTGATAAAAATATATTAGTTTTAATCAATTAATTGATGGGATATTTATTCACTGCAAAAGTAATGCCTGAGACGAGGGAAATGCATAAACATCTTATGGTAAACTTGAAATTTTAAATTACAAATTACTGTATGCTTTGGCGAGTCTATGGCCTAAATGTCTTGATATACATATCGTTATATATAAACACATTTATAATGATTGCAAACCTTTTTTTATTTCTTTCCTATGAATGCATTATTTAATTAAATTATAAATAAATCGGTTTTAGTTGCGCTACAAAATCCTATTGAATGTCAATTGCAATGCTATTGCATATACACATCAGTACCCATAGAAATGACATTTATATAATTAACTTATTGTTGTTATTATAATAATAGTGTTATTTCTCTATTGAATATCATTTTCAAAAAATTTAATACAAGTAATTATTTTTCAAGAATATTAATCATGTTTTGTTTTGTTCAAAAGTATAATACCATTGAGACTCAAATATACCAAACAATACTAAACAAAAAACCTAAATTCAATCACCAAATGATTATAACTTTTAAAATGGGTTTATTATTATTTTGTTTCTAATAATAATAAAAATATCGTAAATCCAATCGTATTTATTATATTGTTATTTATTGATTTGCAAAATATCAACTCAAAAAACACCAGTAAGTCATACACCGGGGGACTAGTCTTGAAATCAAAATTTTCAATCAAATCCTTGAGAACCAGTAATAGTAATAATAATGATATTAATAATGGATAGCATTTTTATGTATTACTTTATAAGCAATAACTTATAACTTATTTTTAAAAATAAAGTTTTGAACTTAATTTAAATTCAATATATAATACATATTACTATAACTAACTATAAAAAGGTTTGTCAAACAGAAACACAAGTCATTCCTCACAACAGTATACGTGAAGAAGAAATACATTAATGGTTTTAAATTTAAATTCCCAACAAATAGTTGCATAGACTATATTTGGGACAATCATATTGCTAGCACCTGAATGTATGGTCACGTTAAAAAACGCCCGTATAGCTTTTTGTGAATATACTTACTACTATACGTATGTAATTTATAATGTATTTATTCACTGTATATTCCGCTGATTATGTAATATTTTTTGTATTTATAAAAAGTTTTGGCATTTTTTCGCTGCAAATCAAAGATTACTATCAAATGTGCGCCAAATGTTGAAGATTGGGAAAAAAAGTGGACAACTTTTTATAACAAACTTTATTTTTGTTATAATTTTATTTTATATTGAATTACTTTTTTGATGTTTTTGTGTTCACTTGTTGTGTGACTTCAAAGAAATGTTTTTATTATCAAACACTTTACGGATTAAATAACACATTATCGGCGGTGAAAAACAATACCCGCAATAAAATAACAACAAAACGCTATATTAATTGTCAAAATATATTTCGTTGATCTCAATAATGAATGTGCGGTACGAATGGGTTTACGATTGATAATAACGCCAATAAAAATAAGGGTTTCAATAATATTGTAATAATATTTGCATTTATATTCTTGAATATCAATACAACAGTTAAAACGAAACTTTGTTTTACTTTTTGTTGTTTCAAAAAAGTTTTTTCAACTCTCATTTTGAGTCCCCAATCAATACAATCGGTTCAGACATTCAATCGCTCGTTAAATAAAGAAAAGACATATTTCTTGTCTCAAGAAAAATGTGTGGATTTTTTTGGTTTTGTTTTTATTGACGAAAAAATTTTGTGCTCAAAATACAGTGAAATTTGTATCCATTTTAAACTGAACTGAAGGATGGAGTTGAGGGCCTTATACGACAGGAGCGATGATAATGCCTTTGCGGACACAACCAATCAGTCAGATGTGAATCGACTCAATGGACACAACGGTGTCTTTGAGGTGAAGCCGACGGCCGCCGGAATAAAGCCCGCCTGGAAGTCGTCCACCAAGATTTTCGAGCCCTATTCGGTGACCTACCGGTCCCCACAACCGGCCGATCGCTTCAATTTTGTCCTTTTTGTTGTCTTAATGCAAGCGATTGCTATGTTTTTGCCCACAAATATGTTTATTAACGCCGAAAATGTAAGTAATATTTCAAAATGTTTTCTTATGAATTAATTTCATTGAAATTTCATGTAATTTATACGAGTTTTCAAAATTATAAAAGTGTGAAATAATTTTGCTTAAAATATTAAATAACTCACGAAACTCATCGCTAATATGTTTTGAGAGCACTTAACATTATACTAACCTATTATCCTATTATTAACTAAAATTTAACTTATTACAAGTTATAATTTAAAACAATGTGTTTACTTATAAATTTACAATTTTAGATAATTTTATGAATGCTATCTCTGTTTGAATCATTAATTTAAATATGTTTTGATTGTTATTTACTAATTATAATGTTTAGAAATAGGATAAGAAATATATTCAAATAAATTTGTTTTACTGTTAGATAAGTTATTTAAATAAAAAATATTATTAATTGTTAGTTTAAATGCAAATTATAAACAATTAATGATATTTTGTTAAATGCATTCTTTATTTAATCTATAATTACTATTAAAACAATCCTTAAAATTAATATCCCATTAATAAATGCTATCATTAAATCTTAATAAATGTTTTTATGCTTAACTTTTACTATTCAACGAAAAAAGCTATTTTCTCATCAATTGTATTGCAAATTATATATTATTTTCTATTATAAATATATTCATTATAAATACATAATGTATTCAATGACTTGATTCATGATTTTCATTGAAAGTAATATGAAATAAATTAATGTTTTTGTTTTTCCTACAAATAGTTTTTCCGTGACTTCAAACTCGATTCTCCTTTTAAAGCCAATAATATAACAAATTTTACATTTAATAACAATCTTCATAATAGTATTGAAAGCAATTTATTGGTCAACAAAAGGTATCTAATATATTATTATGGCATCACTTCCAGCATGTCTTCAACGATAGCAATGATTTTCAATATTCTGTTGCCTTTGAGGTAATTGTTTGCCACAAATCACTTGTGGTTACAAATTATGATAATTATAACATAAATATAGATCACATGAATTGCATTAGAAATACAAGAATATTATTGAATACAAATAATTTCACACAAAATCCTGTATTTTTAATATCGATTTCAGTTCTGTCTGGAGTTTTACGCGAAGAATAACCATAAGTATAGTAATACAGGCGCTGGCACTCAGTCTGACCGTAATTCTGGCCCTAATAAACACCAGTGAATGCAAATCGGCGTATATTTTGCTAACATTTTTGTCGGTCATTGTATTGAACGCATCAAACGGTGTGTTTCAAAACTGTGTCCACTCTATGACCGCATTTTTGCCGCCAAACTATACGCGGGTTTTGGTGTTTGGCCTCTATTTGGGAGGGGCTTTCATGTCGGCCCTACAGATCACATGTTTGTCATCCATTCAAAGCCAGAGATCGGCTTATATTTACTATTTTGTCGCTTCTGTACTCCTATTGTTGGTCTGCTTTGACGCCTACTATGCCTCATCATTGAGTGTAAGAATTTGTATAGTTTTATAATTGTTTGAAAACTACTTATAAAACCTTTTCTCAAAAAACAATTCATTTCATATTATTACAGCGTTTTTATCGTTACTATAAAAGCAAATCAAAGACAAACTTAAGCCAAGAGTTTGACGACCGAAGCGACGATCAATCGTCAAACGACTGGTCTTTCGTTGAGATTTTAACTAAATGTTGGAAACATTATCTCAATATATATTTAGTTTGTTTGGTCTCATATACGATATACCCGTCCATTCAGTCCGACATCAGACCCGTCACTCAATCGCTCGCCGATTACATACCAAATCATTTGTGGACTCATTTTACCAGTCATTTGCTATTCAATATATCATCAGCTTTTGGATGTTTGATCACCAGATGTGCCAACACTGTCACTACAAGAGGTCCATCGCATAGCAGACTATGGGTACTGATTGTCACTCGCGTGGCATTCATACCATTTTACATATTTTGTAACTTTTCGCCCGAAACCCGCGGTTTACCCGTTATAGTGAACAGCGATTTTGTGTATTTGTTAGTGAATATGATGTTTGGCTTAACAAACGGCTATTGTCTCACATTAGCGCTATGAATGCGACCAAAGCGGCCAAACCTGACCACTCATTGGCCACCGGAATGCTAGCGGCGCTGTCCCTAATGTCGGGCCTATTGTCCGCATCCATCCTATCATTTGTTATCGTTTTATTTATCACATAATAAGTATATACTGACAATAAGATTAGTTAACAATATCTAAATAAATATATTATGTGTTAAAAACACTATAAATAAAAGTTGTAATTAATTAAAACATATATAAAATCATAGAAAAAGTTGTTTATTGTTTGAATAAAGGCTTGAATTTAGCGCTCATTGCTATAGAGATATGAAAACGAGTTTTGATTGCATTATAACAAGCATTTCGTCATTGATTTGCAATGTTTTGCTTATAATTTCCCAAAACATTAAATCTGTCACTAAATCGGATCTCAAGACCCGAAGACCTAACACTTGTTATCTCATTGTCTTCACAACTCGTACACCAATTATCACCGAAACTCTTCACTCAATCGCTGGTAATGTTTGCTATTATTTCATATGAATTATTGTTTGTTTTAAATGACATGTTTTTTATTGCAAATATTTTTGTCAACTTTTATCTCATTTTTGTCAATATTTATCTCATTTTCAGTTTATCATTGGTTATCACGTCTTGGATATTGGGATCAAATGACTGACAATTGTCGCCACTATTTGTCTGAAGTGAAGACCGGAAGCGATGTCCGCTATTATCTGTTGAGCGAGTGTTTGGACACCAAATATAAGTTATCTCTCGTGTCGGCCGACGGCTGTCTCGAGGCTGACATCGATTACGAAGAGTACCGCCGATTGAATGCCGACAACGAGACCACCGATGACTTGAACGATAAGCACAAGAAGTTGTCGGAAGCGTTGAGATTGGGCTCCAAACGAGTGTCGGCCGACACCGAGGACTACTGCTATGACTTTGCCATCAATTCCGGTGACAATACCATCGCTATATCGTTGCACGTCTTTGAGGATCAAGAGTTGATCGCCGAACAGCCGCTTCTGACCATCGCTTGTCGGCAGGTTTTGATCGCCGATCTCTTATCGCTAGTGATGTCCAAATTGGTGTCAATTATGGTCACTAAAGACCAATTGATTGCCGAACTCACGAAACAGAACCAAAGTCTTCGTGAGTTAAGCGAGAGATCTGTTAAAGATTTGGACGAATTTGTGGTGAAGAAAGAGGAAAACGATTCTTTGCTTTTCACTAAATTTGTGTCAATTCTGAACCAAAAGAAGTCCAAAATCTGTGAACTCGAAGAAGTGCTCAGAAATAAATAGTGATATGAATTGTCATAAAAACAATACAACAGTATTTATAATCAAATCTATTTTTAAAAGCCATTTAATTATATATTTAAATCCGAAACAAATTGAGTGTTCATTACATCAATAAATGAGTTGAAATAAAACAAAGACTTTATTTTTATGAAATTAATTGTAAAAACTATTAACTTATCATTTGATAACACATTGATTTATATATCTATACTGTTGTGAGTCATGGATTAGTAGCCGTCGGGGACTTCTTCCTAATGGTCAACTCAGTTGGTCTGTCTCTCACGGATTCGGTCGGACTGTCGGTCGGGTTTATAAGTATGGGTTTAGTTAAGTCGCCGATACCTCTGTATTCAAAGGCGCCCGAAACCAACGACACCATCGACAACGTGCGCGGCTTTGTGGCCGACTTTGACGGGTCGGTCACCGATGGCGGCGGCAGTACTCCGGGCGCGCTGTTTGGCGGTCGCGGCGGTGACTGAGTTTTGTGAGTGTTATTCACTTTTTTGGTGTCGATATCTCTTTGTTTGTGGCATTTCTTTATCACACATATTATTACAACCAATACAACCACTATTAGCGTCACTATAACCGCGATTATCAACACATTTCTATTAAACCCAATTCCGGACTCTTTGCCCGGTGTCTGATCCGCCGATGTATTGCCCGCAGAATACACTATCAGTAGTATCTGTCAAATGGTTTGTTTAGATTGTAATTAAAGTTATTGTTTAATAAATCAATGAATAATCAATAATATCTCACGCATTGAAACGATGGCAATGATAGTGAAGGCATGTATTCAATGGTTTCAGATGTAATCACAATTGTCTTCTCTGTAAACGTATTGAAAATATAATTATCAATGCCTTGTAATGCCTTAAGTCTTGTATTCAATTCACATAATTATCACAATTAAAACAAAATAAATATCGATTTAAAATTTAAATTCAAAAATAAATATAACAATTGCACGTAATTCTGGTTTAACCTTATAAAACCACGTAAACCTTATAAAAATAAATTGATTACAAATTTAAAAGTAAATTTAAAACTAATTTAATAAAATCATGATTTGACATTACTTTTAAATTGTTGTATTTATAAAACGGATTTAAAAAATAAAATTCAAATTACAAAACAATCAAAAGTAAAATCAAACGGAAAAAGTCCCCAAAAGTAAAAGTCAGAAACAAAGGACAAGAAAAGTCCTCCGCAGACAAAGACAGATATTCTTGAGGTTTAGTAGTTAAAGACAAATCAAACACAAGACATGTCGGGCAGAAGAACCCCAGGAAGAAGTTCCAGCAGTGATGACGACGACGACAACCGGATTGGTTTTTTGGGGGACTTTTCTAACCGTCCGACCGGTCAGAGCGGCAGTCGTGGGCCGGCGTGGGGTGCGGGCGGCGGCTCTGCACCTCCACAGTACAGTACACCTCAGGGCGCGTCCCGACCGCAGAGCTTCACTCCCAGCCCCAGACGGCGAACCCAGTCGTTGGCCGGTTCTCCGTACCAAACGCCCCAACCATACGTAGCCCCGCCACCCGTTGAGGACGAGTTCGGAGGCTTTGATTGGGTGCATCCGAACTACGACCATATCATGGAGAACCAGCCCATCGCTGGAGAGGATTGGGACATTGACCAGGGATCTGATCCGGGCTATTTCCACTCACCCGGCTTGTCTCCCGTCCCCCGAACACCTTCCACTCCTGGAGTTCAGTGGACTCCCAGCGGCTATCATCCGGAACTCGCACCCTATCGAACGCCGGGGGTGTCTCCCGTCGCCTCCAACCCCGGTTCGATCCAGTCGTGGCAATTGCAGTCTCCACGCGACTGGCAATCGCCCCCTCCCGGTGTCCCGCCGTCGCCCACCTATCTTCCGTCGGCATTCCAGGGGACTCCTCTTCCGCGCCCCCAACGGTCCTCCTCCGCGCCCCCCTTCGCGGCGCCCACTCCTACATCTCGTTGGGGTCGAGGCCGCGGGCGGGCGATGGTTGCGCCGCGACGACTGGATTTTGATGCCGCGACACCAGTTGGAAGTCCGCTCGGAAGCCCTTCGCGGATGAGGTCAGGCAGCGGCTCATCGTTGACGGGCGGCGCCGCCGGTGGCAGCGGTGAACGCACCGATTGGTTGACCGCAACGACTCCCGAACAACGCCGACAACAGTTTCGTCAGTTGCACCAGAATTGGGAGTCAGGTTCGCCCGGAGGCCCAGTCAGGCCGTCGCGTTCGTCCCGTCTGTCCCGACCTCCCGGACCCCAACGGCAAGTGAGGCGACGCTCGTTCAGAAACACGTTATACCGCTTCAATCAACCAAACTTCGACCAAACAGACAGTGATTCCGACGGCGATTAGTGTTCCGGTACTTCCAAGAGTGAGAGAGAGAGCACCCATTCCTCTGCAGTACCACATGTGACAAACAAAGAATAGTTGTTTCTAATCTAAACCAAAGAGTCTTTTAAGAAATAAATAGTAATTTATTTGTCGTAAAAAGCATTGAATGATTAGTTCTTGATTTGAAACTCAATTATAATTAATGATTATATTTTGCGATAAAAATATTGAAATAAATGTACAGAAAATATAGTTTTAGTGATGAAAAGAGAAAGACAACAGAAATAAGGATTTAATTTAAATTTTATTTTATTGATAAAAATTTTGTTTCAAACAAAACAATTAGAAAACAATTTAGCAAAAAAACTTAAAAACAAATTCAAAGCGAATTTTATTGTTATTATAGTCGAAACAAAACAAAAGTCAATTCAAACCACAAAAAGGCAGAGAAAATGTCTTACGACGGGAACAGACAGAGTGGTAGTCGAAGACCGCAGGCATACTATATGGGCGCTGCCTTAGGGAAGGGCCGCCGCGGATCATACAACGTGTCCGCACAGCCGCCGCCACCCGAGCTATACCGGCGACGAACCGACGCCGAAATGTTTGGCGTCCAGAGTTGGCGACCGCCGACATCGCGAGCATCGATGGCCACAACTCCGACGTCGGTTTGGACGCATCCCAACCCTCCGTCCACTTCCAGTCCGGCCCCCAATTGGGGTACAACTCAGACGGGCGTTCAACCACTGGCCAGACTGCCAGTCCGTCCTATCGGTCCTCTCGGGCGACGTGTGCCGACTCGTGGTCGCCGACAGCCGATGCCCTCCACCACTGTCTACGACGACGAAGTGTTCCTTCCGAGTCCACCCGATTCGCCAATAAGCAGACGTCGATCACCACTGCCTTCGGTGGCCGAAGAAGAAGAGGTGGACGAGTTTGATCTGCCTGTCCCTCCCTATTGGTCAGATTCCACTCGTCAGAGATATCAAAGAGAACGGACAGCCATTCCCAGCGAATGGCGCCAAAGTGGGGGTGGTTTCGGTGCGGACAACACCGGTAGGTATGCACCGCAGAGTTCGGGTGCGAGCGATGAGGAGTTGACACAAATGAATGAACGCTTGAATCGATTGAGAAACGGAACCCCTCAGAGACGGGTCGCCCCAATGCGGGGTCGAGTCAGACAACAGGTGTTGGATTGGGAGGCGGGAAATGTGATCCATTCGGACCCCACTTTTGGTCGTACGCCGTCGGGTCCGCCACCCCTTCCCGGGCGGTATCGAAGTGTACTCAACCACTGGAGGAGTCGGGAGGAGCAGCAGCAGCACCATGGTCGTTTTTAAGATCATTTATAGGGTGACCAACAGTTCCCATTACTTTTGTTTAGCATTTGATTCAAAGAATTTATTATCAATACATATGTGTCACTAAAACATAGCTCTTTATTTGATGTTTTAGTAAATTGTTTCTCACGATAACAATGAATGGAAATAAGATTTTTTAATACAAAATTAGTTCAATTAAAGTAATTATAAAAAGTGTTGAACTTGACATCTATGAGAGCTACCCCATGGCTATGAAAGCATAGACATAATCCCATGGCATCCCATGTTATTTAACATGGAGTGGGGCGTGGAGTAGGATCGAGCTCCTATAAACCACATTCTTCATTCTGAAGTGTGGATATGCAATAAGTGCAGATTTAAATTAGCACTATTTATACTGTAAGAAAAAGCTGCATTGCGTATAAACTGGGAGAATATTATCCAAAATTTCAATTAAACCATGACAATTTAATTAAGCATATAATTTATAATTATGTAAGTTTACAAATTTTTTAATCTAACAATTTATGAGGCGCTAATTGTTTTTTTCATGGCGCGCATAACTAAAAACGGGTCGCGCGTAACTGGGAAAGGGTTGCGCGTAACTAGGAATATGTCGCGCGTAACTGGGAACGGGTCGCGCGTAACTGGGAACGGGTCGCGCGTAACTGGGAAAGAGTCGCGCGTAACTGGGAAAGGGTCACGCATAACTGGGAAAGGGTCGCGCGTAACTGGGAAAGGGTCGCGCGTAACTGGGAAAGAGTCGCGCGTAACTGGGAATGTTGTATAATGCACGAAAATATTGTATAAAAAGTGCGGCTCTAAGACACTTTTTCCCCATTGACCTAATTTCGAAAAACGAATTTCGAAACTGTGAGGTCAAAGTCTGTCAATATTTTTGCTAAACATTACATGATGTGACGTATATAACCGATGAAATTGTTAAAGGATTTTGGTACCCGTAAAGCCATAATCCAACCCAATAATTATTTCGGGCGATATTTTTAAAAATGTTTGGTTTTTAAAGCAATTTCTCTGTTTGTGTGGAAGTATTGTTGGGTTTATGTCGAATGCAAACAATTATATTACCGGTAATTATTGACACAATTTTGGTTTTATCACTAATTTTATTGTTGTTATGAATATATTTTCTGTTTTTGTGAACAATTTTACCGTTATTTAGCCATTGATTTTACATTATCTCATTGTTTTCACCGATTCTGTCGTGTTTTATAACAATTAGTTTCGGTTCCCAAACAATGAGTATTAATGTCGTCGATATGTGTAATCATGTAATCCATGTCCTCTCGGGTCACGACTTGCGGACAAAAGCGTGACTTAATTAGCCATCGGTTAAAATAGTTGACCACTTCGTTGACGATTGTTTCCGAGCGCTGATCGACAATGAGATGGGCGTAAGAGTCGACTGTCAGCGGCTGGACGTCACCCAACTGTTCCACCCTTTCCTTCAGAAAGAGATCCGTTTCGGGAATTCCCGAATTATCTCTACTCTACTAATTAGTAATTACTTTTAATTTTATGCAAAAATACGTTATTCTAAAGTTTATAAAAGTTTTGTTTTTAACCAAAACTTATTAAAAATTTTCTCGTGATTTTGGATTAAAAATCAAATAATACAAATTGTTGAGCACTTGATCCGCGCCATCGATGTATTCAAAAGATTTTGCCAGCGATTCGTAGACTTTATAATTAACTATAGATAAACTAACTATAGATTTCTTGAGATCATGTTTTTGAACGGCGACCACTAATTTGGCAAACAATGTCCTCAACCGGTGCTGACTGTGAAGTATCTGTGAAATGGTCTGAACGGCGCTGTCATCACATTTGCACATCAATTTGATTAGGTTTTCCATTTTAATCATCGGTTCAGCCTTTATGTCACATAAATTGACGTTAAATACTAATTCAATGAGTCCTCTGAAAGCAAATTACAAACATTTATTAATTCAATATTAAACTAATGAAAGAATATTGTATTTTAAACTTATTATCATTTACTAAAACTATAAAAATAAAATATAAAATAATAAAAACAAATCTATTTAAACATTCTATATTTTCTGTTAATAAACGAATTGTGATTTGAATTGTAAAATATAATTAAATGTAAAACATGTTAATTGAAAGAAAGCATACTCTTCTTCCTCATCATCAATGAGTGGATATCTGAGAAAACAAGCCGTCGATAACTTATAGACAAAGAATTGCTCTGTTTTTGTATACAATTTGTTAATTGTATGAAAAACATTGGAAAGCGAGACGAGTGTCCGCTCGCGTACGGGAAGCTCGCGGTCACCAATTCTGGCCACAAAATGTCTCATTAGATTGTGATTCAGAATATTCTGCGATCGGTGGCAGTGATCCACAACTGACACAGACTCGCAGCGAATCAATTCCTCCACATCTCGAAGACTTCGGATTAGATTTGACACCAAATCAGACACAATCTGTTCGTCAATCTGTGTCTCCAATAAGACATCAATCGCTTGAATGCAAACGATTCTCACATTGGGTTCGGTGTCCGACAAAAGCCCCTCAAATTCACGCCAAATACCAGACATTCTTTCGGTGAATAACTCTTTGCAGACATTGATTGTCGGCAAAGATTTCTTGAGAGAAAACAGTGACCGAAATATAAGTGCCATTCGGTAGCGACGAGTGGCCATCGGATCCGTCATTTCCCGCAAAACAATCCATTGATATTCTTCGCACAAATTGATAAAGAATGAGGACATGAATGACACGGCGTTTGCGTCACTGAATATGAGGTTTTCTTCGGGCACCGGATTCGGCAAAAAAAACACATAATTATAGCATTTATAGTGAAGTTTATAACCGATTGGTTTTGATCACTGATTAATAGATTTAAATATCGCTTATAAACCAATGGTTTCTCCTATTGTTTGATAATAAATGAATTTTACTTTTAATTACTATAAGAAACGCGAGAATTATAACAAAAACTTTTAATAACTTTCATTTTAAAATCATTTCATTTAATATGAATTCAATGAATAAAATTACTCATTATTTGATTGTATTATAGTTAACGTGAATTAAAAAATTACAATTAAATATACCATTTAAACAGAAATTGTGTTCAAAAGGCAGTTAATGTTTAACAGATTTTTATCATAATTTGTAATAAATAATAGAATCTCAAGACTTGTTGTCAGTATTATGGGTGACATCAATGATATCATTGAAATGATGAGTGAATTAAGTATTAGCACTGATAACAACCAACGAGTGGCTGATTTCCTGATTCCCGAAATTCAACGCAATATTGACTCAATTGTCTCTTCATTTGAAATGTTGAGACGAAATGTCGGTCTATTGTCGGTATGTATTGAGTAGTGTTTTGCATAACATTTAACCACTAATCTCTGTGTGGGATCAGCCCGTCATCACTGGTAATGCCCAATACAATGATAGGGTTAATATGATTGGCAGAGAGTGTCTGGTGTTGAGGGAACGACTGACGGGCGCTGCTGTGGGACAGCCGTTGCCGCCAATGGGTAATTGGTTTGAAACTACAGTATATGTAAAACACTTATCAATCATACATTCATACCATAGCTATTGAGAATAATGGGGTCAATGAAATCGTTAATCCGCCAATCATTGTAAACGAGTTTAGTGTCAAACAGACCACTCATTCCTATACTTACTTTAATACTAATTACAAGAATATTCTGTTACAGACCTCCCATGCAATTGAATGCCATTGAAACCAATGAATCGCTTCGTATGAATAATCAGAGGACTACTGATACGTGTGTTGTGTGCTCACGGGTTAACGGGTTCTGGCGTGAAGAGTGTCAAAGTTTTTGTTGTGATAACTGCCGAAAGTTTTACCACAACAACAAAAATAAATCCCTTGATTGTAAAGGTGGTGACGAGAGATGTCTTGTGGTCTACACCGACCGCCAGATGTGTCCGCTCTGTCGCTTCAAGAAGTGCAGAGATGTGTTTCGCTAGTATTCTTCCGCAATCCGTTTTTAAGATCATTTATAGGGTGACCAACAGTTCCCATGACTTTTATCTAGCATTTGATTCAAAGAATTTATTATCAATAAATATGTGTCACTAAAAGTTAGCTTTTTATTTAATGTTAATGTCATTGCTTTTCTATATTTATGTTTAAAATGCATTCAAACAAAAGCATTGCGTTTAATAGCAATTAAGTAAATGAAAGGGGAGTTTACAATACAAACCACAAAAACGACTTTCAATCATAATATTAGCGCATAATTTCATTAAACTAATTATTCGCACAAAATATGAGTTCAAATGCTTTCACAAAATTATTGATTACAAAATATTTTACGATTAGTGTCGACAACATATAAATGAATAAATAGTAATATTTTTGTATAAAAAATTAGCTTTATTTTTGTTCGCACTTAAAATGGGCTCAAAACTGGCCAAATTGGCGTCCGAGTCGGGAGTGCCCGGACTGTCACACGTGTACAGCACACGGGGTGTACGAAAGGGCGTTTGGGCGCTGGTATTCATACTGTTTGTGAGCCTAACGATCCGGGATTTGATCGATATGTTGAAAGATTACACACAATTCCCGGTGTCTGTGAGCGTACGGGTGACCGACTCGCGAGTGTTGCCGTTTCCCGCTGTGACCGTATGTAATCTGAATGCTGTACACAGGGGTCGGTTCTGTACGAACAAGAAGGTGGACAAACCGGACAATGTGGCCAAAATCCTGTGCGCCAACCTTGGTGATCTACTCGACTCCTGTGAAATATCAAAGGTCTGACCCGTTTTGTTGTTCAACTCATTCCCACTCTCCCTATCATTCGCACAGAATTCATGCTTTGAATCTTTCGCTCAAATAATCGAACGTTACTTTGATTTATAGCAGAAGAATATTCTGTTGAATAAAAGCATTCATTGAAAGTGCTGTAGAAATAGAATATTCTTATCGCAAATGAATGCTATTATAGTACTGCTATTAAGGCTACGCTATATTGTTTTTAAACCAAATAATTGCTATAAAAACTACAAAACATAATATGAATTAACAAATTGTGCGCCCATTGAATCAGATGCTGGAAGAGTTACTAAATAAGGGTCGCCTGTATTGCGGCGGTTCGGGAGCTAAAGCTAAAGAGTCGGTTAAAGTGAAGGATAAGCCGCGGGCGGGGACACCGCGACGGCAGCCAACGCTCGGCCGGAATCTAAGCTCTGGTTTTGGGCGACGGATCGGTAAACGACAGATAAGTTTGTCAGAAGTGGTGAAAACAGTGCGAGACGTCGGCACGTTTGTGAGGGGCGACGGCACTAAAGGGTCGGGAATCGGCGGTCTTATTAACGGCATTCAGGACACCGTTAAGTCTTTCTCAGAGGGCGGCGGACCCATGGATGGGGTCATCACTCAAATCGCAAATATTGTTGGCTTTAATATCAGTTCCAGCGCTGATATCGTGCCCTCACTATTCATGAAGGCCTTCACGGAAGTGACGGTAAAGTGTTTTAAGACAATAACGCGATTATTATAATCAGTGTTTGTATTGACAACACAGGGCTGTCGTCTCGGGTCGGGTAACGCCAAGAACGCTATGCCTGAGAAACTGCGGACAACGCTTTCAAATCTGACCGCAACTTTTACTGTAAGTTTAGTTTAATTTGTATTAAAATAATATTTGACATGCATTTCAACTACGTTTTTGTCTGCAAATTGGGTGACAGAGCGGTGGCTGTCTATTGAAAGCGCCGAAACTGATTGGACTCTTCCAAGAGATGTCCCAAAAGATGGCAAACACTGTAGCCAAGTGCACGTCTCCGTGGGTGGACTCACTCAAGGGTAGTGTCAATAAGGGTGAGACGCCGTGGTTTATACTGTTGGACATGTTGTCCTCCTGGTTGGCAGAGTTGGCTAAGAATGACCCGATGGAGGCCAAAGCCATAGGACACCAGAGCTCGCATCTGATCCAACAGTGCTATTTCGCCGGACGTCACTGTTATGCCACTCAAGACTTTTCAAACTTTTTCTATAACTCTTACGGCAATTGTTTTACTTATAATTTGCACTTAAATACTAATAAAACGATTAACAAAACTACTGGTGCCCTATCAGGTACTAGCGCTCATTACCATAATCAATAATTCCCTATAAATACTATAAACATAAGTAATTATCGTGTTTTCCATACGAAGGCTTCACTGGACCCAAGTTTGGACTGGAATTAACGTTGAATTTAGAGACCGATCAGTATATGCCGACCAGTCGTGAGGCGGGCGCTAAAGTAATAGTTCACGACTCGGCCACTCGAGCTGATCCCGATCAGGACGCGGTGCACGTTCCGCCCGGTTTGGTCACATATGTCGGCGTACGGCTCGTGAACATCACACGACTGCCCGCTCCCTATCCGGACAAATGCTCGGACGACTGGCAGGACCGGCAGTTGGAGCTCTGGGCCCAACATCTCAGTTACGACACGTACTCCACGCAGATATGTCTGAAACTGTGTCTCCAGAGGTTCACAATCAAACACTGCCAGTGCTGGGCCTCGTCATCGCCTCCGCCCCACACAGACGTCCTTCAGTGCAATACAAGGAATAATAAATGTGTGAATCAATTGATTCTTGAAGTCATATCTTAAGAAACCTTTAATTGGCATTCATTTATCAATTAAAATGTTTGTTAACTCTGCAGCTCAAGAGGAATGCACGGAACAGATCCGTCTGATGTACTACAACCAGACCATCGACTGTCAGTGTCCGCCGCGCTGTGAGGAAAGGACTTTCGAGAAGTTTGTGTCAACCGGCAAAGAGTTGCCGCAGTGTTCGGCCCTCTCCTCCCCCGGCAAAGAGGCCTCAGGCGAAGAGAAGTTAGTTTTAGTTCATTTTGCTATTAATTTATACTTTAATTTATGTAATTATGTTTATTTGTTACGGATTTTAATAATTGTTTAATGAATTTGTTTGCGTAGAGAAAACTTTGCCAAAGTTGTCATTTACTTTCAATCGTTAAGTTATCAGGAAATCAATCAGTTTCCCAAATATACGGTTAAGTATTGAAATTGATTTTTGTATTTCATTTATTCCATAACTGAAGGTTGGGTTTCGACTCTTTGAGCCAAACTTTTCAATCAATTTGAAAAATACAACAATATTTGAAAATTATTTTTAATTTCTCTGTTTTTGGATTGCAATACACAGTTGACGGCACTGTTGGGTGCAATCGGAGGTATTTTGGGTGTATATCTGGGCTTTTCATTCATCGCTATATTCGAGTTAATAGAAGTGATCAGTCGTTATGTCATGTGTTCATCGAATTCACCGAAAAAGAAGGACAAGAAATCTAACCATAAAAAGACTGACAATAATAAGAGTAATCATAAATCCAATCATAAAACCAATGCTAAGACTAAAGACAATAGCATTTGGTCGACGCCAACAACAAAGAAGGCGTTTGAATAAATTGTTTGTTTAATTGATGACTCATTTAACCATAAATTTAATGAATATATTTTAAATTATAATAATATTAATCAAAACATGTATTTTAATCAATGTTTGTGCGAATAAATGCAATTCTGAACGCAATTCAAAATTGTTAATAATTTCTAGAAATAAGTTCATCAAAATTTCAGTCGTTTGTAGTCTAAAGGGTTTTATTACAGAATTATGAAGTAATTACAAATTCAAACCATATTTAATTTCACATTAAAATCACATTTAAATTCACTTTATAAATGAAAATAATTAAAAATATTCAAAAATAACAAAATAATGATTTTTCATATAAAAACAATTAAAACATTTTTGATTTAAATGATAATAAATTAAAGAATGTAATGAAATACAGGTATTAAAAACCATATTAATTATGATAAAAATTAACTAAACGTGATGATCAATGTTGCCATTCCTGATGTGTCCGAACTGTAACTCAATCCTCAATTCGCCGAAATGAGAGGCCGGCAAACAATCGGGAATCCATTCGATCACAAACGGAATGGCCGTCTCTTTAGTCGAAGTGTCCGAACCGGAGGACGACTGCGACGAAGAGGGCGGCGCCGCCGCAGCCAAACCGGGACCTGACATGAGGCCAACCTTTAGAAAGGTCTTCAATTCGCTCGGTTTGATGAGTTGATTGTCATTTTGGGGCAAAACCAGAGCCGAGCCATCCATCGCTGTGTCGGAGAGGTCTGCGGCGGTGGCCGAGGAGTGGGCGAAATCGAAGCTGCCGTCTCTGTTCTGGACGAAGTGCTGCTCCAATGCCAGCGACTGTCGACTCGTGTCAAAGAGCTGTTTGACATGAGATATATTGGTTATCAAATACGTGTATTTAGTGAACGTTCCCAACGGCGGCCGGTCTTTGCGGGTAAACACTGTTGTCATATTCGGTAAACGCTTTTTCCGTAAACCAGTTGCTATTCGCTGCTGAAGACAATCGAAATAACCTTCAAATTGAACACAAAATGATTAGATTTCACTACAATTAAAAAGATAATTGGCATTCAATCCATTGGTTACATACACTGCGGTATACGCCAGACGAGCTGCTCTGGCTTTCCGCTTAGCTGGTAGTGCATCGTCTGATTGATCAGTTCCGTCACCGATGATAACCACTCGACAAAATTGATACTAATGTCCGATTCGGTGATAATTCCTCTGTCGATGAGTTTCCGGGTATGGATTGCGTCGGCGTTTCCGTTGTCCACAAGTGATGACTGAGTTTTGAGTTTTTTGTTGGGCACCGGAGAATCGCTATGAGTGGCCGCACCCGTATTGATCACCTCTTTATTGCTATTCGCCGATTGATCCGTACTATTGTGGCCGTCGTTTCTCGCGGAACCAATATCTGGTGTATGTGGCGGAGAAATGCATACAAAGTCTGGCAACTCTTTGACGATATAGTGGCGGAACTCTCGGCCCAAATCGGAATCGGAAGCGAAGGCACAAATGCACGCGTAATAGTGGACACACTTGCGCTCAGCCGACAACTCAAACCTGCTGTCAATCGTTTGGTCACTAACTTTATTGTTATTACTATTAATGGACTGATTATTAGCGCATTTGAATGCTTTGAAGGCTTTGCAAACGCATGAAAACTTCATCGGAAGGCAAACACCGGAGGAATGACTGGTGGCCTTAGACTTGTCGGCCGGTGGAGGCGATGTCTGTGCGAACCAACAGTGAAGATAACCCAAGGGTTGCTTATTATTGGCCTTACATTTGACAACCATTGAGGTGCGGGACACGCGTTGGACGAGCGGTCCGGGCGTATCAAATGCCAACTCAGCGATCTGTTGGCGCATATGATCGGTGATCGGCAGCCGATTCAAGACACTGTTCTTGAGGGCCACGGGTCGGGCGTCGGTCGCGCACCGGACCGAGTGTTTGATGTGAACGCACGACTCGATTACCGTTAGCCGTATATTCGTGGCGCTGCCGGACGACGAGGAGCCGGTGCGCTGGTGATGATGGTCTCGATGGTGATCGCGGTGGTGGTGATGGCCGTGCGCTGCGCCGCTGGCGGCCGCCGACGAGTCCCTGGGCTTTGTGGTAGTGGTGGCCGTAATCGGCAAAACCACTTTATGAGTGCCGCAAACTTCGACAAAACATCGAGCGGTGGTCTCAGCGATGAACTGTGGATTCAGCGACGGGTCGGACGTGCCGTCCAGACCGCGAATGATCGGCACCTCAACGAAGCCCCGATAGTCTGGCCCCCGATCGCGGACCCGAACCGAGTAGACATTGGATGAGTTGTTGGCTGTTATGCAACGAATGGACTCCAGATTAGCGATCGTCGACAGCGACGGTCCGCCCGACGCGTCCGCCGACTGCTGGTCGTCGCCTTTGGCGCCCGTTTTGTGGCCATTCTGTCGGCTGAAGACGTGATCGCAGGCCTTGTTCTTGCATTTGGTACCTCTGGTGCCGTTATAGACGTGACATTTGGGACACTTGCGGACACCGCGTTGAGTGGCCCGACCCAACCCCGTCAACAGGTGCCTAATGGCCGACGAAGGGCTACGGCTCATGGGATTGGTTGTGGCCACTCGTGTCGTGTGTCTTAACCGGTGATGTCTTTCAGTCGCAAACAAACAGTGGTTTGAGTTTTTTGTTTTGAATTTGGGTTTTGTTTACTCATAGAGAAAGCGCTCAACTCTTGTCCATCAATAATGTGTTCACACTTTGTGTGCGAAAAGGGACTCAATTATCGGTTCACTATTCGCATAGACTTTGTGTGAACACAAGTCCAGTATTTTTAACCAATAATTTGGTCCCATTTTATGGTTTAACTGTTGGCCTTAATTGTGGTTAACTCTTGCCGTTAACTGTAATTACAATTGAATTTTAAAATACTTATTAAAAACTATACAAAACAGACGCTGACATAGGCTTAGGGAAGAGACGGGTAGTGAGAGATGACAGTAACAGCAGCTGTAATACACGAGCAATCAATAAGATGTGTAAAATACAATCAAATTACATACAATTTACAAACAATTATCAGTTTTTATCAACGATTTTATTTAATTCTTTCATTCATTGATACAAATGAAGTCCAAAACATCAATTCATTATAAAAACAATTGAATTCTTCCGGATTTAGTCAAAGAGACCGAAACCCATGTCGTCGTCCTCTTCCTCCTCCGACTCGGGCTCCTTCTTCTTGTCCTCCTTCTTGTCGGCCGCGGGCGCCGCACCACCGGCTGCGGGAGCGGCGGCGCCGGCAGCGGGAGCCGCGCCGACACCACTGCCAACATTAGTGATTAATGCCTTCAAATCCACGCTCTCGAGGGCTTTGCTGAACAGCGACGGCCAGTAGGGCTCGACCTCCACGTTGGCGGCCTTCAGTATGGTTTGGATCTTCTCTGCGGTGACGGCCACGTCGTCGTCCTGAAGAATAAGCGATGCGTAAACGCACGACAGCTCATCGTTATTAACGGCCATATTATCTCTTCGGATGGGATCTGTTGGTGACAGAAGTAAGACTGTATGACTCGCCGAAGCCTTAGCTCAATGTGTGGTATTGAGGAGAAAACAGTATCACTTCACGGGTTATGTGTGGTTAAGACAGTTGTCTCACGATTTCAACGCGTTTTCTCACAAACACTACACAAAACGGAAAGGGAAGTCACGTGTCGTGTGTTATGGCATCGCTTGTGTCACGTGTGTTGGCCACAGATAGCGCTGTCATCGCATCTCTCCATACGTTTTGCTATGGATTTTGAATTGAATTTTCAATTTTGATTCAATTTCAATGGTTTTTGTGTTTTCGTTAGTTTTTCAATCTATAAATTGTATGAATAGTTAATTCAAAAGTTATTCGTGAATTAATAGGCCTTTTGTTTGATAAGCAAAGTATGCGATAAGTGTTGAATGTGTGGCACAGAGTTAGCTTAGCCATAGCGCAGCCATAGCACCGATACTAAGCCACTCCATAGTAACTGATAGTCCGCGTGGCCTAATGGATAAGGCGTCTGACTTCGAATCAGAAGATTGCAGGTTCGAATCCTGTCGCGGACGCTACTCTCTTTTTTATCAACTTTTTTTCTAAAGTTCTAGTTTGTTTTGTTTGTTTTAGTTTTGAAACTTTTTGAAACTTTTTTTTAAACATTTTAATTGTTTGAAACTTTATTTTGCGGTTTTTCTTGTTTTACTTGTGAATGTGTCCGTAAATGACAGGAAATAATTTGCTTATCAATAGGGATGGGGAGTGTGTGGTGTGTGTTGTGGAGTAGATCTTAATTATAGACACAGTCGGCGCGAATCATGTGATGAAGTGTTTGCGATAAATACCGGTATGAATTAGTTTTGAGGTATGAATTATTATGATTATGATAATACCATCTGTAGATCAGTTGATAGCACTCTATTTATAAGAAGCAAACCTTTTGTTAATTATTGTTTAACCAAAAAAGCAAATTAAAAGCCTTGTCTCTAATCCCCTATACATCTGACCCACTGTTCAAATACAATGGCTTTCAGTAGAGTTAACATGAATTTGACAGATGTTTGACTGCGAAAAACCGTTTGCATTAGTGGTAGTCATCGCTGTCTATGCAGACAGTGATTGGGACACAAAGACTGGACACCAGAAGAGTTGTGTGATTATCGTTATTGAAATTTAAGTGTTCAACAAAAAAATGTGGTAAGTTTTGCGGCACAGAAAAAATATTGTTATTTTCCTATGAATTTTCAATCCTATGCCCACACTCTCTGAGTCCCAACCCTTGTATAAAATGCATACATTATTATAACGGTCAGTAGACTCTCTCTCTCTCTCCCATGTATTTGCCTCTAAAAACACTTTTCTGAAGGCAATGAATAATAAAAACTCTTTTATCTTAACTGCCAAACTGTGTGAACACACAATAAATATAGGGAACAACATGACCTCACTTTTCAACCAGATTTCTGAGCCTATGGATAGAAAAGTCATGCCTCTCTCTCTCTCTCTCTCTCTCCTGAATGCAAAACAAAAAACACTTAAAGGTTAGGGAATAATGTTTTGGTGTAAAAAATGAAGAATTAATTCAGACCTCAATTCATATGAAAAGTCAATGTCTTGAAGAATATATATTTTTTGCCGCGAAAACAATTGCTATATATTTTGCTTTTGCTATTAATATATGTATGAAAATCGGAGTGAATTGTGTGAACAAAAGTGAATCAAAAATTATAATTTAGTGTATAATTATATTTTTGTAGCCAAATATTGGTTTCAATACACACTTATGCTAATACTTAGGCACAGAATCCCTTATATTATATCGTTATCTCCCGTTCCCTATATTTATTGTGTGTTCACACAGTTTGGCAGTTAAGATAAAAGAGTTTTTATTATTCATTGCCTTCAGAAAAGTGTTTTTAGAGGCAAATACATGGGAGAGGGAGAGAGAGCTAAGGTTTGTGAGTGAGTTTGTGTTGTTTGCACTGTTATGCTGTTTGGCGAGAGAGAGAGAGAGAGAGAGAGAGAGAGGCATGACTTTTCTATCCATAGGCTCAGAAATCTGGTTGAAAAGTGAGGTCATGTGTGGTATAGGAGTAGTAATAGTGAAGAGAGAGAGAGAGAGAGAGAGAGAGAGAGAGAGAAAAGGAGAGATAGAAAAGAAGATCTCTTATTCTGCAAACCGTATTCAACATTGGCTTACATTTCATTCACAAAAGTGTGTGAATTCAGTCGCACAGAGAGTCTGTGTGTATAAAGTGCTGGTGAAAGACCACTAATAAACGACACACACAACCACTCAGTGGTCCCACAAATGTGTTGTACAAATAGTACCGATATTTCAATATTTAATGTAATTGTAAATTCTTGTGTCCAACAGATATGTCCACACATTTCCCAAATGTTTTGCAAACTTCATTCATGTGTCGCCAAAAGTTTGTGAAATAAGTTTATCCAATATTATTGAAGTTATTCTTGTGATAATTGTATGAAAAACTAAAGTCAAACTTCTTTAACATATTTTGCCAAAACATTTTGTTTGCAAAAATCGTTTTCTCCAAAGGTTTTGTGCGAAACAAACAATTTTTGTGCAAAAATTCATTTTTCATATGCATTTTATGTGTGAATAAGTTTTTTAACAAAAAATATTTACCACATAATCAAAAACACAAACTTTTGCATTCCTGTCCGCCCGCTGTGTCTGCATTCATACCATCAGTTCATACCATCGATCGGCCCCCTCCTGATGGACAGTCATCTGTTTGTCGGTCGCTTCCAACCCATCCCAACCCAATCGCAAGCCATTGGCATCTAATCCAGTGATTATGAGACCACCGAAATTTCCCGGAACCGAAAAGTTTCGCTTCTCTGACAAGAAGTACGAAGACTTGCGTAAAAACAGCATTAATAACAACAGGGACTGTAGTAACGGCCCGACCGGTGCGGCCCCGACTGTCACCAACTTTATCCGAGGCATACCCTCTCGCAGTACTTGTCCGTCAAAGCCGTGCTCTTCCACATCGATGGCTACCTCTAGCGGTCATTCCTCCTCCACTTCGTCGTCGTCGCCGTTCATACGTTACGATTCAATACGTAAACCAATTTTCCCGATCAGTGGTCGCCTGTCCTCACGAGTGCTTACATTAACTCACTTACCATTGGATTCGTTTGACTTAAGGCAAGCGAACGCATGGAATACCAGCTTTAATGTGAGATATTCTCGCGATAACACGTCCAGACCTCAGTCCACAGTCAGCACCGGTAGCCGTGTGTCGCTGTTAAGCGATGGGAACAGTAGCTGTACGGCATCGCCGCGACTCTCACCGTCGTTGTCGTCGTCATCGCAGCCACAACTGCCCCACCATTCGGTGGACTACCCGTCCAAATGGGCCAAAAATGTGCACCGATTGTCCACATCATCCCAGTCTTCGTGCGGCACAACTGCCAGCAGTTGCGGCTACGATAGCTCTGAATCGGGCTTTTGGTTAACATCGCGCAAATAGTTTGGCACTAATTGTTTGATGTATTTGTAAATTACATTGTGTTTTATAAATTATAATTATTATTAAATACTTGTAATAATAATTTTAATGCATTTTTATTGTTTTCTCTATTTTATGCTATATTTATCTCTCAAATCTCTTTCTGTGAGTATAAAAGTATTTTACAAAATATTTATAACAAACATTTATTTTTATAATTAGAAATACTGTTTTGTATATAAATGTAATAAAAGTTAATTTAACTTAATTTAAGATTAATTATAAATATATATTTTTACGATGTATTTCATACAAACGGCTAATAATAATAAGTAATAATAAAATTCATAATTAATACCACTAATGGATAATAAATAACTGAAATAAAAAATACATTAAAAAAGTGTTTTCAAAATAATTTATGAAAAAAATTAGTTGTTTTAAACACGAAAATATATTTATAATAAAAAAACCAAAATATATTATACGCTAAACATTTCCGTTTAGATTTTATTATTGCTTTTTAACGATTATAAGTGAAATTAAAAAACAAAATTACAAATCTTTCAAAAGCTCTTTAACCAGTGTTTAGAAAAAATAACTTTTTAAGTATTTTTATTTGTATTCATAAAAAGCAACTTTCACTCAAATTTTGCATTTAAAAAGTGCATAATTTGCTGTAAGAAAACGCACACCGTTTGAGAGCTCATTGAACCAGATTTATATCGTTATAATAATCATAAATGCATAATATATTACCACTTATTATAAAATTTATTAAAATAAATTCATTTCCCAAACAAAACAGTTATTTTCAGTTTTTTACCCCCACTTATCAAATAACCCGTAGAGTCAGTGGTGCGGATGGGGTCGGGTGTATATACACCAAATGCATGTGTGTGTAAATTGAAATGATAAATATAACCATAGTAAGTTTGTCTTTCAACATATTTACCCAAAATATATACTCAACACCAGAAAAAAATACAAAATTGTATAAAAGGTTTTTGTAATATTGATTTTAAATCTTATGCCATTACAACAGCCCTCCCACTCCTTGACCCCCATGGCATCGCACACTAAGACCCTGCTTATACACGACCGTAAAAAATAACTTACATGCTTTATGTGGAGAGTGGGGGTAAAAAACTGAAAATAACTGTTTTGTTTGGGAAATGAATTTATTTTAATAAATTTTATAATAAGTGGTAATA
>CAJPIZ010000390.1:0-20920 GCA_905368565.1 Medioppia subpectinata
TGGAAAGCGGGGCCTTTATGTTCAATAAGGCCAGGGATGTGGTCAACAAAACAGAGGCAATACTTTTAGGCAAACGGATAGCAAAAGATCACAAATGCAGCGAAAGTGAGGATTGGTTGCAATGTTTGCGAGGATTGGATGCAAAAGAGTTTAACAAATACTCAGATCCCGTAACATATCCTGTATTTGAAACTGAATTTCTACCCATTTCTGCGCAAAAGGCATTTGTGAGCAAAAAATATAACTCAGGTTTGGATTTAAAGTTAAAGTTAAAAATTTAATTGTTTAAAATTCAATAGATGTGGATATAATGGCAGGCATTGCCAGCACTGAGGGCTCAATGCTATCCTATTTAGTGCTTCAAATTAAAGATAAGATAACTTTGGATGACTTTATTGAGTACACGAAGCAAACAGACGCTCTTTACCACGGATTTGATATCAAACGTGTGGACGACTATTATCTACAAAATGTCGACAAAAACAGTTCACTTGAGCTCAAGAAAGCGTTTTATCAATTGTTTGGGGATATGATAATGAAATGTCCGACATATCTGTTTGCTAAACAAGTGGCCACAACTGCACAACCTGATCATAATGTATATTTCTACCAGGTCACTTATCAAAACAAATATACTGCTCATACAATGGGCTGCGATAAGGAAGGTATGGGTATATGTCATTGTGCTGAGGCTCCGTTTGTTAGCGGCTGGCCGTTTGTAATACCCGACGCTTATAGCGATATCGACGCTATATTTAGCTCAGACTTAATGAAAATGTGGACTAATTTTGCTAAATATGGGTAAATATTGATGAGAGAGAGAGAGACACTTTCATTTAATTAATTTTAATTATATTTAATAGCAAACCAACCGTAAGCGAAGAGTGGCCACAATTATTGAGTGGAAATACAATTAATGTAAAAAATCTTAACCCAAATCCAAAACCTAATGTATTTATCAATCCATACGACACCACTTGTGAGAGCCTTTGGAAACCATATTTCTTATAAACAATTTGACAAATTAAGAAAAATAAAATTTGTTAATACCGATTTAAACAAAATTTATTATCGTTAAATTTAATAATATGTAATGTAATATTTATTAACATTTATTTATAAACCTATTTATTATGCATTATAATATATAATCTTTAATGAATGTTAATAATTTTATAATTCATAAACATAATTACTATGATTCTTTAAAATCATAAAACTAGTTGTCAATTGTGTTATTTTTTGTGACAATTATTTTGCCTCCGCTATCCAAAGGCCTATTCAAGAGGGCTATTATAGAGAGCGGCGCCCATATGTATAACAAGGATAGGGATATCGTTAGTAAAGATGAGTCAATACTTTTAGGCAAACGGATAGCAAAAGAGCAGAATTGCAGCGAAAGTGAGGATTGGTTGCAATGTTTGCGAGGATTGGATGCAAAGGTGTTCAACAAATATGTAATTCCGATGACATATCCAGTATTGAGGCATTTATGTTAAATTAATCATAAATTTTATTATAAGTATTAATATAATAAATTGCATTTAATGTTTAGATTTGAAGTGTTTTTTTAATTGATGTTTAACAGTAAAGGATTGATTGCAACCGATTTGAGTGCATTTGAATGGTTTGATGTGTAAATGAATTGCATTCATGTGTTGTGTTAATCGAGTTTTATTGTAAAATTGTTTTTCACAGTCATTTGAATTGCATTTATATTTCCGGATATTTAAATGACATCTCTTTTTGTGAGCGAATAAAGTCGTCGATTGTTTGAAACTTTTGTTACAATCATTGAAATCGCAAACAAATAATTTTTCTCCCGAATGAATGCGTTTGTGTTGAATAAATTCTGGTTTTGAGAAAAAATATTTGTCACAATTTTCTTCGTCACATTTGAAATGTTTTTCATTTAAATGAACACAACTTTTGTGTTGAATTAAAGAGGATTTAAATGCAAAACCTTTGTTACAATTTTCTAAATCACAAATAAATGGTTTTTCTCCTGAATGCATGCGTTTGTGTACATTTAGAGCTGATTTTGAGGCATAACTTTTGTCACAATTTTCTTCATTACATTTGAGTTTATTGTCATTCAAATGAACACAACTTTTGTGTTGAATTAAATTTTTCTTTTCGGTAAAACTTTTGTGGCATTCATTGAAATCACAAATAAATCTCACGTTTAAATGAACACATTTTTTATGCTTTTGTAAACCGGCAATTGATTGAAAGGTTTTATTACAATTATTAAAATCACAATTTAATTGTTTTATTTTTAAATGACTTGATTGATGTTGAGTAACATGGTCTTCCCGTTGTGTCTTGTATTGACATTTAGGCCAAAAACAGTGAAAATAATCATCAGTTTTAGTAATGATATGACAATTGTTTAGCATTTTATCACTGATTTTACATGAATTGCAATCAATTGTTTGATTGATTGAAAAATAATCATTATTTTCGCATTCAATCGCTTCACACAAAACACTATTATTTGTATTCAAAATACACTGAATTTTGTCTATTATTTCACACAAACTCTTCATTGCATTTAATTTACTCTTCATTTCAATCAACGAAACACTCATTAATTTTGAACACATTTTCAATGAATAATTAAAACACTATTTAAATACAAAATGAGATCTATATTTGAAATGAACTGAAACTCAATGGAAAAGGAAATGAAATAGTATTTAAACATTATTTACTTTAAACCAAATGTACTGTATATCCTTTACAACACGTGCTCTCATTGATAGTCAAAACCTGTTTACCAAATATTATTACCATGTTTTCAGGTGCAGTATATCATTAGACAGATAATAATCAATTAATGATAAAATAAATAGCAAATCACATTATTTTACATAATTAAACATTTGATTTATTATAAAGTATAACTATTAAATTAATTTTATTATTTAAAATAATAATTATTATTATTATTTATTTTATTTTTATTACAAGAAATAATTTCCCCAAAAGTGTTCACACCTTTCGGTGAAGAGATCAGTAAACATGTATTTATCAGTCAATGGATTCAAATCAAGTACTTTTGTTGCCGAAATATTAGATTTTTTATTCAAAAATTCAAACCATTGTGGATCAGGATTACTATCAAACAAAAAGCACACAAAGTTTATTTTATCATCTAGTTAATGAACAAATTTAATTTCAAAATAGATACCCTGTTTTAGCGAAGTTAGTCCACATCTGCATCACTTGTTTACTAAACGTGATATCAATAGCCGTAAAATTGCGGCCATCCATAACAGGGACACCAAACACAAAGGGCAAGTCTGCCATATGGCAAATGCCCATGGTGCTCTCCACGCAGCCCACATTTACCATGCTCTTACTCTGATAGGTCTGTTCGTAGTAATACACGCGACTATCCGGCGATTTTGTACCGTATTGTTTGGCATAGAGATATGCGGGACAATTGATCCACACGTCGCCCACCATATCATAGAAAGTGTGTTTCAGGGACTGGGAGTCCGATGTGTTCACACCTTTCAGGTAATAGTCTTTGACGGCCGGTATGTCTATGTCTTTGAATCGATTGTTCAGCTGATCCATCAGGACATCGAAGTCGGTTTCGTTAATATCTCTGGCAAACATCCAATTGAAAGCCGCCCGCGATACTAATGAACCCTCATTTCGGGACACGCCCACCATGATGTCTAGACCTAGATTATATAAAGTTAGCTTAATCATTAGTATTACTTTTCATTGCAAACTGTAAACTGTGCATGATAGATTTTATTTCATTATAATATTATGTCTTATGTATNCTGCCGAACAGAGCGCACATCTGAATGGAGAGTCGCCTGAAAGTAATTTTTATATTAAATTACAGTTAACTACTAGTCGTATGTCTAACCCGTATGAGTGCGCAAATGGACCACAAGTTGCGATGAGTTACGGCTCGCGTATCGACAGAGTTGGCATTTATAGGGCCTTTCGTCTGTTGAACACATCGTAAGTATTTTGAAATAATAGAAAAGCTATGGCTTTATGTTATACCTGTGTGTATGCGATTGTGTTTCACAAGACTGCTTCGATCGCTGGCCGCATAAGAACCTAGAGTTTGATGATATAATCATTCAAACAAGGATCACACAGCGATGCTATACGTTAACCACTATTCGGGTAATGCTCAAAGAATAGATTAGCATTATCTCCACATTCAATACGAGTCCATAGGATTAGCACTCCCCATAGACTTAACATTAGTCTATAGGATTAGCATTAGTCTCATTGAGTTAGCATTATTCATGTTATTCCTATGACATAGACTTAGCATTGCCATAGACTTAGCATTACCCATGTTATCCCTATGCTATAGACTTAGCATTACTCATGTTATCCCTATGTCATAGCCTTAAGCTGTAATCCGATAGAAACCCATGTTAAAGCATTCTCCCATAGACTAATCATTAGTCCCATAGGATTAACATGGAGAAAAACTACCCTTTCCCTTTATATTTCGCATTTCCATAGGAAATAAGTCTCCCATAGGATTAACATTACCCATAGGATAACATTAGCCCATGTTAAGTCTATGGAAAAAGCTCCATAGGATTAGCATTACCCATGTTAAAGTATAGCCATAGACTTAAGCTGTAAAGGCTTTTCTCCCGTATGGCTTCGCACATGTAATTTCATTTTATCGGATCGATTGAAAGTTCGGTCACAAATGTCACACTTATATGGTTTCTCTCCCGTATGTATCCTAATATCAAATAGTTTTACCAATTATTTTATTTCAAACAATTAATATTTAGATTAATAATCACACCTATAGTGTCGGATCAGATCTTTGAGATAATGAGTGGTATATTCACAGTTGCTATTAATGCTCTTGAATTCACATTTGAATTTTTTGTTGTTTCCTATAATAACTTCATTTTAAAGATAAATTAAAAATTATTGCCATTAATTAGAAAATAAATACCATTAGAGTAATAGATTGAAATGTCTGTGGATGTGGTCATTGACTGAATCGCATCCGATTCCATCTCAGTGTTAATTGTGGTCGTCGTAGTTGTCATTCCCATCGCCGAAGTGTCCGTATCTAAAGACGGCATTTCTTGGCTTTCATTTGAGTTCACATCTATTTCGGGCAAAATTTTGTCCACTTTTGGTGAACTTTTAGCCAATGGTTTGCATTTCTTTTGTTTCGGTGGACTTTTATTCCTTCAATGGATAATACATTTAAAAAATAAATCACAAAAATAACCAAACATTTTGAAAATACTTTTTAATTGATTTCTCAAAACTTTTTTTAGTGGATTCATTGGGAGTGCAATGAGTGGCCGATTTTAATGGCTTCTTATGACACACTTTTCAAGAATGTACTCTTTTTTGGGCAAATTTTTCAGTTTAAACCTCTGGTCGTCACTAAATGTGTCACAAATGGGAATTTCATAAGTAATTAGGTTTGAGATAATTTCCTTTTGATCAAAAAGATCCGATAAGTAGTGATCGTCACTGAAATCTTCCGATTCTTTAGCCAATCTCTCGGCTCTTCTTTCGCTATAACTTTTGTGTTCGGGATCTTTGATATCAATTAAATCATTAAACTCTTCGACAATTCTGGCCACAACTGCCGAGTATTGGTTTGCAAAGCCATACGTCTTTCCAAACAATAACAAATCGTCGGTTTCCTGTCTAACTGTTTGCTCTAAATGCCAGTCAAAGTCCTCATCAATCGATTCAATTGAAAGACTAGTCCCGGTGTCCACCTCTTGACTGCTAATCACTTCAATCAATGGCAGTCTATTTGATTCGTCATTAGATTTATTTGACAACAATTTAGTCAATAAATCTAATCCTTCGAAATGCTGTCCTTTAATCAATTTTGAAATCTTCACCACAAATGTGCCGTTCGTTGAGTCGTAATCTGTCTCCTCTTCGCCGTCTTCAATCACTTTTGACGGAAGAGTTAATCTAAACAATTAGTTTAAAGAGAAATCAACATTTTTAAAGACTTATAAGATAAATAAATTTAATTTAATGATGGTTAATGTCATTTAGAACAATAACATTTACACAAATTCTAACGCTAAACAATAATTTAGGAATATGTTATTTAGCCTATATTATTAATATGAATAGTTAGCAAGGAACATTTAACATAAATATAACATCACATAATGGATATTTGAAATGACGATATAATACCTGAGATAATATGGCTTTGAATAGAAGCTAAAGTTGTTGTCTTCGAATTGGATTTCAGTGTCTGTTATCCTAGCGTTTGGAGCCTTTATACGAATGAATAGGAAATTTTGATCCTGAGTTATACTGAATATCGGTGTCAACATTTTCCACACCAATCCGCAGGTCTTAATATATCTGAAACCATTAGAAAACATTGAAATTAAATCATATATGAGACGGCACATTAGTTATAGAATAAATATCATTTAAATAACTAAACCTATTGCTTATAAGATTTAAACATATTTAAATAATTAATTAAAAGTGTATTAAACGGCTTAGGGTCGAGTTGGAGAGTGGGTGCCTTTCTACTGGTGAACGCGGCGTTAGGCGCCGGTGTCCTCAACTATCCGGTCGCTTACGACAGATTGGGAGGTCTGACAGCCGCTACTTTAGTTCAATTGGTTTGATTATAAATTTGCAAAATTCTTTAATACTTATGCTTTAATTTTGTTAACAACACATTAGGTTATAATCGCAATGTTAGCGTCAACAATGTTAATACTAATATACTGTTCGGATATCAATAATGACAGCACATATCACGACGTCTTGTTGTCGATGTGCGGCAAAAGAGCCCAACAATTAGCCGCAGCCTCTATAATGTGCACTTGTTTTGGCATTAATGTTACGTTTCTTATAATAATAGGCGATCAATACGATAGAAGTATTGTATATTCAATCAAAAAGCTTAAAAATGATGCTAACATTAAATTGTCTTTGCATTAAGTGTTCGCAACTTATGTCGGCTCACAGTTCTGTCACACATGGTATCTGAACAGAAACTTTACAATCTCTGTGACGGCCATTGTCTGCATTTGGACCATGTGTTACTTCAAAAGACTCGACTTCTTGAGATATGCCAGGTTTGAGTTCAACACATATTTAATATCATAAATGGTTTCAATAAAAAATATAACTTTGAAACCGATAGCACTCTCGGAGTATTCGCAATGCTTTACGTCGTCTTCTTAAATATATACGAATACCTAATACTAGAGACAACTCCCGGACCCATCAAAACCAGGTAATTATTTCAACAATAAATAGCCAAATAACCAATATATTCATCATTTTTTAAAAATAAATGTTAGCCCAACCAGTATTGTGAGTCTATTCGCAGCGCTTCCAGTAGTCTGTTTCGCATATCAGGTAAATAATTGTATTTAATATTGCTATAAAACATCACGATATGAATGTGTGTCGGCTATTAGACCCACGAAATAGTGGTCCCGATCTACGCGTGTATGGCTGACAGGAAATTAAAGTCTTTCTCAAAAGCGACGGCTTTGGCTCTCGTTCTCCTATTCGTATTGTACTGTCTTTCGGGAACTTTCGGTTATTTAACTTTTGGCGCTTATGTATCACCGGATATAATGGTAATATTAAGACCATCATCACATCTAATAGTCATCACATTTTTATTTTTACTTTGAACTTTATTTTTAAAGCAAATGTTTGACGCGAGGGATCCGGTAGTGGCCGCAGGTATATATCAATTCATTTAGAAATAAGCGTTTAATTAAAAGATAATTATTTGACAATTTATAGGAATCTTTGCGTTAATAATCAAAATGATCACAACATATGCGCCTCTTATGTTCTGTGGCAGGTATAGTATAAACTCGTGAATTTGTTTTTAAATTAATTAATATATTTGTATAATTCAATTAAAGAGGAGCTCTCGACGGACTATACGCTGAAATCACAAAACTCTCGACAGAGGACTTTATTGGCGGCGAATTGAAGCGTCGGATAATCATAACGAGTATCTGGAATACAGTGGTACTCATCTTATCAATAGTCACGCCAAACATAACCATCGCTATCGAACTCTTGGGTTTGAAACACAATTTTCTCATTTCTTATAAACACTCCTAGACGGCTTTGGCTCTCGTTCTCCTATTCGTATTGTACTGTCTTTCGGGAACTTTCGGTTATTTAACTTTTGGCGCTTATGTATCACCGGATATAATGGTAATATTAAGACCATCATCACATCTAATACTCATCACATTTTTACTTTGAACTTTATTTTTAAAGCAAATGTTTGATGCGAGGGATCCAGTAGTGGCCGCAGGTATACATCAATTCATTTATAAATAAGCGTTTAACTAAAAGATAATTTATTTGACAATTTTTTAGGAATCTTTGCGTTAATAATCAAAATGATTACAACATATGCGCCTCTTATGTTCTGTGGCAGGTATAGTATAAACTCGTGATTTTGTTTTTTAAATTAATGAATATATTTGTATAATTCAATTAAAGAGGAGCTCTCGACGGACTATACGCTGAAATCACAAAACTATCGACAGAGGACTTTATTGGCGGCGAATTGAAGCGCCGGATAATCATAACGAGTATCTGGAATACAGTGGTACTCATCTTATCAATAGTCACGCCAAACATAACCATCGCTATCGAACTCTTGGGTTTGAAACACAATTTTCTCATTTCTTATAAACACTCCTAACCTCTAAATTATGCGATAATCAACTGTTGATTCAATGCATCACTTGTTTACAAACTTTTTTTAATATTTCAAACATGCGTTGAGAATGTGATAAGAACAATTTTCTCATTTCTTATAAACACTCCTAACCTCTAAATTATGCGATAATCAACTGTTGATTCAATGCATCACTTGTTTACAAACTTTTTTTAATATTTCAAACATGCGTTGAGAATGTGATAAGGTTTGTCTTTATTTAGATAAACAAATAGGAATTTCCGATATATTTAATCGGCTTTTCGTTTAAATTAAAATTTTAAATTATTTAAATAGTTTTGAAAAGTTTAACCAACCCTTTGGCACTACTAAAGGCTTAACTAAAACTAGATTTAGTTTTAGGGAATAAATGATATGATTATTGTTTGATTCACTATACGAGTGCTTCTCTCTATAAACTATATAAATCTAATTCAATTTCTCGATTAGACTATCAGTAAATATTGACATAACATGAATGGAAACTGAATTAATTGATTGTGTGGTTGTAATGATAGGTTCATTGGCGGCGTGTAATGTATTTGTATTCCCGGGCCTATGTATGGTAGCTCTGGCCAAACGGATGGCACACTTCGGCGATCACGTCCTCTTCAGTAAAGGGCTTTATATCTACGGATTTCTGGTCATAATTACCGGCGCTTTCATATTTGTCATTGTCTTCATTCAAGTTATCAATGATTTGCTTTACTCTGAAGGAGAGACTCTTCTCTGCAAATAACATACCATTCATTGCTTTTCAGACACTTTTTGCGAAGAAATTCACAACTCTTTTAATATAATGTCATTTTAATGTCTGTTTTATCATATCTTTTAAAAGTCGATCCAATATATAGTAAATGCAAATATATTTAAGTGTTTTGTATTCATTTTAACTTAATTTTATTCAAACATTTATTTCTCTTAATCAAAAAATTCAATTGTATTTAAAATTCATACAAAAAAATAAATAAAGTTTTAAAAACCAATTGAAAAAACTATCGAAACTTGAAAAGCAATCAAATGATACTTAAATTAATCAAAAAACAAGTTTCAAAGCATTTGAAAGTTTGCGCCGATTGTAAGCATTCATTGGAAGAGCGCATAAAGTAATCACTAAAGCATACAATAGTTGTGCGAAAATCAGAGCAAATGTTGTGTCAATTGTCTCTCATTTGACACTCAATTATCGCAATCAGTGGTCAAACGGATCGCCCATTCATTGGCCGCAAAACAGCATTCAATCAAAACTTACGTCAATTAGTGGTGTATTGGATGTCAGCGACGGATCCGATGGACAGAGACTTGAGTTCAGGTAAGAGTTGTTTTGTATTTGAAGCAAAAAATGAGCGAAACGTGAGTTCAGGTTTGGGGCCAACGCTTGCCATACATTGCCATACATTACGACACACTATAAGCCGACCATTAGTTTGTGTTTGCATTCAATTTGAATGCTTTTCGCAACCATTTGTGTCATTTGTTTTGCAAACGTATTATTACTGAACTGAGCTTTAGATGCATGACTTGCATTGAAAATACATTAGTGGCCATGTATAAGCATTAGTGCTGACACACACCTTTAACACACCAATGCATTGTATACTATAGCGTATGTTAAATGTGTGTGATATGCGTTTGTGATTGGGAACTGTCGGCCTTCTTAGCTAATGTTAAATCCCATTGAAAAACAAATCTAAAATCGTTGACTTGCGCCTGCGCTCTAAACAACTGCATGTAATTTTTCTTGTACTAATACACGTCTGACTGAAAGTATGACTCAAACTATGAGTAATTTGTAAACAATTTGTGGACCAGTTTTGAAGCGAAGACACAATCCGTGTCTTCAAAAAGCGTTGTCTGTAATAATGATTGAGTTATTAAACTCGCGAAGAATGGCAGTAATTGTGGTGATTCTGATAGCGGTGTGTATTGTTGTGATCATATGGGAGGACCTGTTGGCCGATAATGTGGACAAACCGTCGCCGCATAGACTCAGCCATACTGTGGACGACCTCCTGATGGCCAACAGGTCGGCCGCCAATGCCATCGTCGGAGGCAATGGTGTCCTCAATTCAAGTCATGTCAAACACATTGAGAGCGAGAATACGAAAACTGAGTCCAAGTGTTGGCGTTTCCAAGAGTTTGAAGTGTTGTCCGGATGTGATGTTTGCGATGTCGAGGACACGCTGTCCAAGCATTTGATCGCTTGTCACACTTCAGGCTTCAAACAACTGGTGAAATGCCATTCAATTGGTTTAACGTATCGATCGTGCGATACATCCGAAGCAAACTTCTGGGTCTTCGAGTTTTTGATGATTTTTGTGTCCATTTTTAGCTCATTTTACGTCAATTTAAGGCAAAGATATATTAATAGGAAAACTATTGAACGAATTGAACGACAGATCGCTTCTTAGTATTGAATTATTGTTTAATAAATTGTTTATTAATAATTACGTTAACTTTTTTTGAGTTGTATCTAGACTTTACTCAGAGTTTATTCTTTTATATACTGTATATAACATATAATCTTAATTGTATATAAAATCTAAATAAATAATTTTTAAATACATTAAAAATGATTTTTAATTAATTGTATATAAAATGTGCTGAATTTAGATGAACCGGAGGAAGACATCCATATTTGTGGTGTTTGTAAGCAGTCGTTTGGAGACATCAATACATTTGTTAACCACAAGAAAGTCTGTAAACATAAGAAGCCATTAAAATCGGCCACTCATTGCACTCCCAATGAATCCACTAAAAAAAGTTTTGAGAAATCAATTAAAAAGTATTTTCAAAATGTTTGGTTATTTTTGTGATTTATTTTTTAAATGTGTTATCAATTGAAGGAATAAAAGTCTACCGAAACAAAAGAAATGCAAACCATTGGCTAAAAGTTCACCAAAAGTGGACAAAAGTTTGCCCGAATTAGATGTGAACTCAAGTGAATCCCAAGAAATGCCGTCTTTAGATACGGACACTTCTGCGATGGGAATGACAACTACGACGACCACAACCAACACTGAGATGGAATCGGATGTGATTCAGTCAATGACCACATCCACAGACATTGCAATCTTTTACTCTAATGGTATTTATTCTCTAATTAATTCGGCAATAATTTTCAATTTATCTTTCAAATGAAGTTATTATAGGAAACAACAAAAAATTCAAATGTGAATTCAAGAGCATTAATAGCAACTGTGAATATACCACACATTATCTCAAAGATCTGATCCGACACTATAGGTGTGATAATTGATCTAAATATTAATTGTTTGAAATAAAATAAATGGTAAAACTATTTGATATTAGGATACATACGGGAGAGAAACCATATAAGTGTGACATTTGTGACCGAACTTTCAATCGATCCGATAAAATGAAATTACATGTGCGAAGCCATACGGGAGAAAAGCCATACCAATGCGACCAATGTATGAACAGTTATTTTATTGTTAGTGACATTTTTGATTATTATATCATCAAACTCTAGGTTCTTATGCGGCCAGCGATCGAAGCAGTCTTGTGAAACACCAACGCATACACACAGGTATAACATAAAGCCATAGCTTTTCTATGATTTCAAAATACTTACGATGTGTTCAACAGACGAAAGGCCCTATAAATGCCAACTCTGTCGATACGCGAGCCGTAACTCATCGCAACTTGTGGTCCATTTGCGCACTCATACGGGTTAGACATACGACTAGTAGTTAACTGTTATTTAATATAAAAATTACTTTCAGGCGACTCTCCGTTCAGATGTGCGCTCTGTTCGGCAGCTTTTAAGATAAATTCCGATTTGAAAAGGCATATGAAGATCCATACGGGAGAGAAACCATTTGCATGCGAACACTGCTCTTACACTTCGGCCACAAAAGGCAATCTTCAGGTCCACAACAAACTCAATCATTCCGATGAAAGTCAAATGATTTGCAATGAATGCCAATTCATCGCCCCCTCAAAGAAAGCACTCAAAGAGCATATGAGAGACCACAACCTGAGGTCATTGTCGTGTGATTATTGCAATTACACGACTAGTTCGCGATCTGCTCTCAACACTCACATCAGGTCTGTGGCAATAATACTGGTCTTTAAACAGTTATTGAGTGTATATTTGGTTGCAATCCAACAGAACTCATACAAACGAGAAGCCGTTCATGTGTTTGGTCTGCGGTTATGCCTGTCGTCAGGCGTGTAATCTTCACACGCATATGAAGAAAAGGCATCCAAACACTGACATCGAGTCCACTCCCAAACCTAAAACTAAATCTCGAAATCAAATACCTTTGAGAAGCAGTCAAAGAGTGTCCAAAAACAGAGCTTATTGTCAGACGATATTTCCGTGTCATTTATGCGACTGTTCTTTCGTGAGAGAGGACTCACTTCGAAGCCATCTTCGCCACCATCAGGACCTCATTCCCACCACTGGTGCCGCTCTCGCTATACTTCAACTCCAAACCGATGAAGACGTTGTGGACAGCGATAAACAAAACGATATAATCGCCGAACAAACGCAACCCCAAGAACTCGAGTTAGAAATGGACACAAATGCCAAGAGTGTTGAGACCGTCGCCGTCGACAGTCTTCTCTACCAACGATTGATGAATAATATGGAGACCAATAGCGAGCACTCATACAACCGGTCGATATCTACTAAAAGTACCACAAAAAGGGGTCGACCGCTGAAGATATCGCAGGGTCTCGAAGCGGATCCATTGCCAAAGCCTTTACAATTGGTTCCATCGCCGACCCCTTCGGGACAAGTGGTCTATCATTTGCCGCAATCAATGCGTTTGGTTTCATACGTTCCCATCGGAAACAACTCTAATGTGGACACCGTTTACGTCATAAACAGCGATGCAATTGATCCCAACAGTGATTCGCAGACAATGGCAACGGATGGCAATCAATGATAATTACATTTTTGTGTTAATATAATCTCATTTTAATAAATGTTTCAATTTTTCTCTAATCATTAAATTGACCACAAATTGAGTCTAATTTATAAATATTATTAACAAATTGTTTTGAATTACATATCAATTGAAAGAAAGCATAAATGAATTGAAATATAAGTATTGAAATGAAGTGACAAATGGTTTGTGGCGTTCATTGGATGTCCTGATCGTCGAAGAGGTCCTCGAAGTCGTTGAAGAAGTCCGAGTGAACGAGCTTTTCGTTTTGGGTCAGGTCTATGGTGAGAGCGGATCCCGAGCCGATGTCATCCATGTCCAGGAATGGGTGCACCCCTTCCGGGAACATCTCGTCCGCCACTACTGTCGGCTTCATTCAGATTATAACTCAAGAGTTGGGATCAAATGTGGACACAATTGCAGACAATTCAACACAAACTCAAACAACGAAAACAAATGCTTTTCATTCAAACCATTCAATAGATGTCACGTCTATTGCCTTCAAACCACTTATATTTCACTTTTTATGCATTTTTCAATACAGTTCTTAAAACTTGATTTTATTTAAACTTTTGCTTAAATTTATTGAATTAACGGCAAAACTATACAAGTTTTATGTTAACATTTAAAGCAGTTTTTTCTTGAAAGCAGTTTTAATCGTAAAATTTATTAATTCCTTTATTTTGTTTTCCTCGCAATCTGTCAGCAATTCTTGTCTATTATTCACTGTATTATCAAATAAAGTGTTAAACTTCTTAATACAATTGCATTTGAACAATACAATTGAACAATGTAAGCTAAACATTTTTTTGCAGCATATGTATAGTCTATTATATAATTACTGTAATATACTGTATCTTTAAAACATATTAAATGGCGCTAAAACTTTATTTAAGTTGCAATACTGCAAAAGTAATGGTTAGTATTTTTACAATTAGTCAATCAATTAAATATTTAGCATTTAGTGAATTCCACTTTTTACAACTTTTTTGTAATTTATAGTGAATAAGAGAGCCATGAATTAAAGCAGTGATTAAATGTAGAAATAAAAAAGTAGTGAATTGATTATATCTATCGTTTACGACACTTTCAATGAGCCATTAAAATGGTTTATATCTATGGGAATGCTTAACAATTGCGCTCTCTTTGTGTGATCTGTGAAACGATGAGATATTGTTTCGGACGTATAGTCCTTATGTGTAAAGAATGTGAAACAGCAGTGATTTTTGGTTGAGAAGACGGCAATCGAGAGATTGACAAAAGAGTTAGAAAGTACTGAATATCTATTGCATTGCATTACACGACTGTTCACTACAACAATAGCTGATAGCATAAAGTGAATCAAAAGCTGTGTCTCATATATAGAGCATCACTCGTAAGACTCTTTTCACTCATCATTTTCGCTCTCATGAGCCGATTGAGCGGTTGTTCCCCAAAACTCTCCCTCTCTTTCACTCTCACTACTCATGTTTTATTTGAGATTCAATTCAATCTTAGCTTTTGTCCCATTTCTCCCATTCCTTCACCGCTTTTCTCATCTCTCAAACGCAAAGTTTTCAATTCAATCAATTCTCTTCACTTTCGCATTGAATTTTGTGAAAATTGAAAACTTTTCCATAAAATTAAATCAATTGTTTGGACGAATATATTGCTTAATATCTGTAATAAACAATTAATAAATATTGTTATCAAAATTAGTGTGGAAATGAATTTTAATGAATTGTTCACAGAAGTGGGCGATTATGGCAAATATCAGAAATTGATGCTATGGTTTGTGTTATTTCCATCACAATTGCCATATTTGTGTCAAATCTATTCACATCTATTCATGTCGATAACGCCGGACCACTGGTGCAAAGTGTCACTCCTGGACGCGTATAACGTGACCGACCATTTCAATCGACACCTATTTGTGCCCAAGAAAGACAATGTTCTCCATAGTCTGCAATACGAACAGTGCTTTGTTTATAACATCTCTTATAACACATTAGTAGAGCACAGCATTCAAATCGGTTGGATTCCTAACCAGACGTGGCCCATAACCAAGTGCTCCAATGGCTGGGTCTATAACAGGACACATCTCGGAGACGACCACTCCATTATAACCAAGGTCTATTCCATTATAACCATTCTCGAAACATATTTATTTAATCGCGATTTATTATTTTATTCAAAAACTGTTACCATACACAATTAGGACTCATAGATTATTGAATATTAATTTTGCCCTTAAATGACACTTACTTGCAATACAGTTACAATTCTTGCAACTCTTTACGGGTGAAATAAATTCATTGCAAAACTCGTTATATTTAACTCAATATATTTTAACTACATTTAAATTATATTTAATTTATTTTTACTTCTTTTATAATTTACAACATTTAAGTGATTAAATAAATTTTTAAAAGCAATAATTGTTATAAAATTTTGGGAAATATATATTTAAAAAATAATAATCTTAAAAGATAATATTTTGAGGCTTTTATAAGCATAAATGATTATGGTTAATTAATTTTAATTATAACTGAACATATTGCAAATTACATTTGTTGTAATTATTAAAAGTTTTATATATACTTTAGCAAAATTGTTGCAAAATATTTGTCAAAATTTAAATTTATTTTCATGTTTTAACTTAATTTCGAGTGAAATAGCATTTGAGGAAATTATGCCATAAATATAACTTTATTCAAAACATTTAACGCATGTATGACTCGGAATGCACTAAACATTTATATCATTTAAGATGTTTACCCTCCCATTCCTGCCATCCCTGCTATGCCTGTGCTGTGCCTTTAGAGAGAGCACTACTTTATTGATCTAATTCTTTTCAAAACTACTTTCATAACAATGAAAAACGAATTTACTTTTACTTCAAAAAACTCTTCGAACATAAACTGATTTATGGCTTCAAATGTTTGCCATTTATTGATTATCACTCTCTTATCTAAATTATAATTACTCTCTTTTTAATTAAATTGTAACTAATTTTGAAGCGAAAAAGCTATTAATTGAGAGCATTTGTGTTAATTCGGTTATCAGTACTAAATATATACACTTTTTAAAGTTTTCAATCTTTTAAAAATTAATTTCAGATTATTTTATACTTTGAACACAAACTTTGCTAATAATTATACAACAGTGAAGTCATGAGTAAAAAACTGACAGTTTTTGATGTATTGTTTTCATTTGAAAGCAATGTTTGCCTGATTTGTCACAAACTCTAGTGTTTTAATGTTTGCGTTGTTTAATAAGAATGACTACAAGAAAGCAAAAGTAAGAGTAAAGCAAAATAATATTATGAGTAAAAAGCTTTTTGACACAAAAGTGACAGAGAATTCGTGAGTGAATTGTATTTCATCTGAGAGTTCATTGAATTAAATAATAAAGAGATTCAATTCAGTGACTGGTATTGAATGTGATTTATTGGAGCAGAATATCTAATCCAATGACAAATGTTTGGAGGAATAGAAATATGTATTCCTCGCATATATGACAGCATAATATGACTAAACATTTAAAATATGTCTTTAAGTAACTGAATGTTCAAAAAAAAGTCTTAATGCGATTCTTGGAGTCCCTCTGAGAGTGTGAGTCGTGTTAAGCACTCGAGTGAATGTGAGTGTAGGGATGGGATGAGAGAGAGAGAGAGAGAGAGAGAGAGAGGAGTGATACCATCCATGAGATGAGTTCTCTATCCATTGAAACAAAATTTGCAGAAATCTACTCAACCATATGAGCCATGAAGTCGTCATTTTTCACGACTATTCAACAAATCGGAGTCAATCATAATTCACTGCTTTCACTGCACTAAACACTCGACAAACACTTTTTGTTTCATTGTTTTATACACACATCACACGATTCCTACCATAGAATGCCTGTCAATGCCTGACATTAAATTAGTTTTTAATGTATTTATTGTAGTTTTGAAATAAATCCAATTATATTCTGTTGTTGTTATCAATATTTAATATACTTTGCTTTTCTGTACAGAAAACAATTAAGTTTTTATTTAATTCATGTCTCGATTAATACATTTATTTATAATATAGGTAAAAATATGCTGAAATTTTTAATTGATTAAATTTTAGTTCCTGTATATACAGTAGGATAACAGTTAAGGAAATTTAATGAAGAGTATCTAAAAAAGCATTAAAAGTCATTAGTAATTAGTGTTGTCACGAATGTAACTTACATATCTTACCGACGTAATTTACAGTAAATTACACGTAAATTACAGCAAAATTTGAATCTTACATGTAACTAACAAATGATCATTACTTGTCAGTCCGCCAACAAATGCTTTAATTGAGACAAAATTTAGTAATTATGATTTTGACAACAACTTTGAAGATATAATTAATATTTTGTTTTTAATTTGAATTAAATATAATCAATCTTTAATTAATAGCTAATTTATAGTTAATTAACAAGTATTAATTATTTAATTAAAAGTTGAATTTTACGGAATCTTACGGTAAATTACGTAATATTACATGTAACGTAAGATTGAAATGAATATTACGTGTAAAATAACATCACTATTAGTAATACATTAAATGAAAATTCAATATGCACATAAAGTATCAATAAAATAATTATATTAAATTAAATTAAAAGACAATTTAAACCATTTTTTCTAAAACATTATAAATATTTGTACAATTAATATCATGATAATATAGTAAAATAATATAAGATGTTTTGTTTACTAATAATTATTAATATAAACAATTCGTTAATACTTATTTATATGCTGAGAAAATTATTCCCTCTTTTATATGAATTGAAGACATACACTATTGTATAGTAACCAATATTTAACGTTTTATGAGACAATCAGTCAAAAAGCAAATCTAATATCGAGTTAACTTATTATTGATTGTTATTAAAGCCAATGAAAAATTGCTTTCTTTTAGTCAAATGTCTTTTCTTTTCCTTTCAGTTATTGTTTTATTTCTCGTCTCTTATTATGACTTATTCTTTGCATTTCTGCAAAAAAAGACTTCACTTCTAGTTCTTGTCATTTAAGACTGAATTCTTTTATTCAATTTCCAGACGTTAACAATAATATATAACAAATTATATATTTATATCAACTTTAATATATCTATATTTAAATTTAATAAAAATCAATGCTAATGAGGAATACACGCCAACTGACAAATTATTAGATTATTATTTATTTCAATTTGCTTTTTAAAAAAAAGTTTAGCATTTTTTTGTATTTAAGTTAACATTCTTTAGTTATTTTTAACATTAAAAATGAATTTATTTTTGAGAAGCATTAACAAATAATTTCTCCATTTGTAACATTAAAGTGGGATCTGGTCTGCGATCGAGCTTTTATACAAACAATACCAATAATCGTCTTCTTTTCCGGAAGTTTTTTTGGTGTAATGTTTGGAAATGTATTATCAAATAAGTAAGACATTGATTATATTTATATTAAAATAATGCCATAAAACCATAAAATTGTTTAATTAAAATACAGAATTGGACTGAAAAGTACATATTTTGTGATGTTATGCCTTCAGTGCCTTTTCGGTGGTTTGATTGCATTGAGCACTCGATTTGATATGTTTTGTATTTTACGATTTGGTGTCGGATTCTGTATCCCAAACATCGCTTCAATTCCCAAAAATCTTTGTGAGTTTGAGTCCAAAACAATTACAGAATAAATCATTTATCCAATCGTTTGCTTGAGTTATATAACGTTATATATTAATAGAAACTAATTTTGGGCAAAACTAATGATATAATAAGAGAAAAGCAAACAGAACTCAATCTATTATTTTGTTATAACAGCTCTTGAGTTGACATCACAACAAAAAGGAGCACAAGTTTTATTACTGTGCGAATTGTGGCGAAATATCGGGGCTTTGCTTCTCGTTTTGATCTCGTATTTGATCCGAGACTTCAATCACTTAACTGTTGCCATAAGTGTCCCTTTTATGGTATTTCTGTTGTATTACTGGTGAGTATTAACGCAAAAATGAGATTATTTAAAGAAAATATGATTTTTAGTAACAATGTTTTGAAGGCTATTTCCAGAGTCTCCCAAATGGCTTATAATGAATGAACGCATTGAAGACATCGATAAACTGGTCAGAGATATCGCCACAACTAATGTCACATTACTTTCCCCTGATTTCAGTATTGCATTGCGGGTAAGGGTTTAATGAACTGAACTCAACATAATTTGTCTCATTTTAAGTATCATTTCTTTTCCATTGCTTTCATTTGCAAACTCGTAAGAGAAGAATCCGAGTCGAGTGCGCTCTTCAGACTGAACTCAAAGCCCAACAAAAGCATTCACTTCTCATTCAATCACTTTCTTTGCCCAAAATGCCCCTCAAAGTCATCACCATTTGCTTACTATATATCACACACTCTATTACTGACATCGGATTCACTTATTATATAATTGAGTTTTCAGGTAATTATCCACCAAATAATATGGTATTCATTAAAAATCTCACACAATATTTAAAAAACATGATATCCTTAATGAATGCGCGAAATTATTATTGATTTTACATAAAGAAAAAACATTAAAATATATTCATGAATATAATTTGTCTGAAAATCCAAAAATCCAATAAATTGTCAGAGAGTCGAGGAAATGGTGACATATATTTCCCATTTTTGGTCGTTATTATCTCTAACTTCATGGCACTTGTGATCGCGAGAATCACTTTAAAGCGTTTTGGTAGAAAATATACGATGACTTTTGGCGATATACTGTCGGCTCTGTTCAGTCTTATGTGCGCTTTCGTCAAACATAAAGACATCAATCTATGCATTATATACTTCGCGTCCGCCAAAGTGTTTCAGTCGTCCTCACAATACTGTCTCTTCATTTGGAGCCAAGAATTACTTCCCATTCCTTACTATTACTCTATCATCGGTTTATGCGAAACAGTGTCTCAATTGGCACTAATATCAGTGCCGCTCATTATTTTCTATGTAAGTCTAATCCCTTTTCAGTTTAAACAAATTGAACAAAACATTACTTAACCGACCGATCGATTCATTTGACTATAATTTATTGATTTGTAGTCCATTTGTAGTACACTTTAAGTATCGCACAATTGATTATCAAATACTGTATTCATTCAATACAACACTTACTTTGCAGTAATTCTTTGTTCTAAAAGATCAGCACTTCTTTGATTTCAAATAAATAACCAAATCATTTACATTATTCAACACAATTACAGAATATTCTCTAGAGTTAGTCAACTCAAACAATCTCAGTGACCATCATGTTTAG
>CAJPIZ010000391.1:7806-22820 GCA_905368565.1 Medioppia subpectinata
CAATTCATATATACTCTGTGGTCGCGGAGTTAGTCTTCAGGAGTTCAGTGTTGTAAACAAATGGTGCGGTAATTGTGGGATCAAATGTGCCGTAAACTCTTCGCTGAACTGTCTTCATATCGGACACCGATTTTACAATTAATCCCAACGACTTTGATGTCTGGTATGTATACCTACTCTCTTTGTCCTCGCGTTCAAACTTCAGTCCCCTTTCAATGAATGCTTTAAAAATAATACAGGGATTAAACCACCGCTGGATTAGCTCTCAAATCTATAGCTAACCGGTCAATGAATGGGAAGGTATGGCATAGCTCTCGTTAAAGTCACCGATGCCGCCCCAAATGAGTCCCACCACCTCTTGGGCTGTGTTGATGACCGGACCGCCAGAATAGCCGTGGTATTGCGGACAGTCGTGGATCAGTTGTTGGCAATTAGGGCTGACGAGCAGAGAAAATGTTTCATAAGTGCCGACAGATAAGCCATGTCCGCTGTTACCAATAGCGCGCACAACACCCGTTGCGGTCGTGAAGTCAATGTACGGCGGATTCCCGATAACGACCAGCGGTTCGCCCGCCTCTACGCCCGTCGCAAACTTGACGGCGTCGACGTCCAAATAGCCCGGTATGCGGACCAGTGCTGCGTCCAGTTCGGGCTCCGCGTACACCAACTGTCCATTTTCGAGGGGGTATTTCATCTCGACGTAGCCCTCAATGTTGACCTCAAACGACAGCACATCCAACCATTTGTTGCCATCAATCACGTGACAGTTGGTCAGTATGTACTCCTTGTCGATGACAAAACCGGAGCCCCAGGTATACATAGTATCGTTGTCTGCGTCATAACCATCCGCATTATATATTTTCACAAACTTGTAGGTGAAATCTTCGTCTATCTCATCGATGGTGTAGTTCCCGGTGTCGACCATTTGAACGCTTTTTAGTTGTAGTTTACGTCTTAATTGTTGATTGTTTGCCATAAATGTGTGTTTGTATTGTTTGCTGTGTTTTTGATACCAATAATGACCACAAACTGTGGATACGGTTGTCATTAAAGACGTTATATTTGAGCTTTTATTCATTAACGTCTTTAACGTATTCATTATTATATTGTCTTTTTGTCGTAGTTTTTAATGTCTTTAAATCTGTATTACATTTAAGACATATCTGTCATTAATTGATTGAAATATTGTTTTAATTATCCGTTTCTAAGCAAACTGTTTAAATAATTCATACATATTGTTGTTAATGCCAGACAATTATTAATACAATGTTTCATTTAAATATATCATTGATAAACATAAATGAAACTATTACTGTATAAGCGATAACTTATTTTTATTTCAATAAACAAAATATCATTAGTAAAGATTCTTTACTGATATAAATTATATTAATTAAATGCAAATTAATTAAACTCTAATTAATAATTACTAATCAAATACAATATTTTAAACAAATTTTATTAGTTTATTGATTTTCCACAAAAACATAATTCTAGTAAATATTAATTGAAATTGTTAAATAACTGAACAGACAATGGGTTGGGGTTTGACTTTGATATGTATTTTGTTGTTTGGATTTAGAGATCGGATGACAGTTATGTCCACGACTTCACCCGTCGGACACTTTTCGATACAATCTCTCAGTTCGGACACAGAATTGACGGCCATTTCATTCACACCGACGATAATATCCCTCTCTATAAAAGCCCTAAAAAATATTTAAATAGCGTTTGATTTACAATTAAATTTAACGTAAAATTCATTTTAATAATACTCTTTGGCTGAAGAGTTGGTCATCAGTTTATGGCAAACGAATGGTGCGGTAATTGTGGGATAAAATGTGCCGTAAATTCTTTGATGAGAAGTATTGATATCGGCCACCGATTTCACAACTAATCCCAACGACTTTGTTGTCTGGTATGTATACCTGTCCTCTTTGTCTTTGCGTTCAAACTTCAGTCCCCTTTCAATGAATGCTTTGAAAATAATACAGGGATTAAACCACCGCTGGATTAGCTGTCAAACTGATAACAAACCGGTCAACAAATGGGAAGGTATGGCATAGTTCTCGCGAAAGACACCGACGCCGCCCCAAATGAGTCCGACCACCTCTTTGGCCGCGTTGATGACCGGACCGCCCGAATAGCCGGTGTATTGCGGACAATCGTTGATCAGTTGCTGACAATCTGGGCTCACGAGCGTAGAAAATGTTTCATAAGTGCCGACAGAGATGGTGTGTCCGCTGCAGCCAATAGCGCACACAACACCCGTTGCGGTCGTAAAGTCAATGTCCGGCGGATTACCGATTATGACCAGCGGTTCGCCCGCCTCTAAACCCGTCCCAAACCCGACGGCGTTGACGTCCAAATAGCCCGGTATGCGGACCAGTGCTGCGTCGAGTTCGGGCTCCGCGTACACTAACTGTCCATTTTCGAGGGGGTATTTCATCTCGACGTCGCCCTCAATGTTGAGCGCAAACGGCACCACATCTAGCCATTTGTTGCCGTCAATCACGTGACAGTTGGTCAGTATGTACTCCTTGTCGATGACTATACCGGAGCCGGACATATAGTTAATATCGTTGTTTGCGTAATAACCGATTACATTATATATTTGCACAAACTTGTAGGTGAAATCCTTGTCTATCTCATCGATGGTGTAGCTCTTGGTGTCGACCATTTGAACGGTTTTTAGTTGTGGTTTAAGTCTTAATTGTTGATTGATTGCCATAAATATGTGTTTGTAATCTTTGGTGTGTTTTTGATACAAATATTGACCACAAACTGTGGATACGGTTGTTATTAAAGCCGTTATATTTAAGCGTTTATTAATTAACGTATTCATTATTATATTGTCTTTTTTGTCGTAGTTTTAATGTCTTTAAATCTGTATTACATTTAAGACATATCTGTCATTAATCGATTGAAATATTGTTATAATTATCCGTTTCTAAGCAAACTGTTTAAATAATTCATACATATTGTTGTTAATGCCAAACAATTATTAATACAATGTTTCATTTAAATATATCATTAATAGGCATATATGAAACTATTACTGTATAAGCGATAACTTATTTTCATTTCAATAAACAAAATATCGTTAGTTAAGATTCTTTACTGAAGGGAATTAAATGCAAAATAATTAAACTCTAATTAATAATTACTAATTATATACAATATTTTAAACAAATTTTATTCGTTTATTGGTATTTTACTCAAAAACATAATTCTAGTAAATATTAATTGAAATTCTTATATAACTGAACAGACAATGGGTTGGGGTTTGACTTTAACATGTATTCTGTTGTTTGGATTAAGAGATCGGATGACAATTATGTCCAACTCTTGACCCGTCGGACACTTTTCAATACAATCTCTCAGTTCGGACACAGAATTGACGGCCATTTCATTTACACCGACAATAATATCCCTCTCTATAAAAGCCCTAAAAAAGTATTTAAATAGCGTTTGATTTATAATAAAATTTAATGTAAAATTTATTTTAATAATACTCTTTGGCTAAAGAGTTGGTCATCAGTTTATCGCAAACAAATGGTGCGGTGATTGTGGGATAAAATGTGCCGTAAAATTTTTGATGAACAGACATGATATCGGCCGCCGATTTCACAACTAATCCCAACGACTTTGATGTCTGGTATATATATCTGTCCTCTTTGTCTTTGCGTTCAAACTTCAGTCCCCTTTCAATGAATGCTTTATAAAAACAAATACAGGGATTAAATCACCGCTGGATTAACTGTCACATCGATAACAAACCGGTCACCGAATCGGAAGGTATGGCACATTTCTCGCGATATTCTTTAACGCCGCCCCAAACGAGTCCGACCACCTCTTTGGTCGCATTGATGACCGGACCGCCGGAATAACCGCTGTATTGCGGACAATCATAGGTCAAGTGCCAGCAATCGGCGCTCACGTATGTAGAAATAGTTTCATAAGTGCCGACAGATATGGTTTGTCCGCTGCGGCCGATTGTCTTCGCCACACCCGTCGCCGGAGTGAAGTCAATGTCGGGACTTCCAATTATGACCAGCGGTTCGCCGGCCACTACACCCGTCCCAAACTCCACCGCCTGTATGTCTAACTCAACGCCCGGTATGCGAATGAGTGCTGCGTCCAACTCGGGCTCCGCGTACACCAACATTGCCTCTTCTGATGGATAGCTCATCTCAATGTCCAGGGAGTCATCGTTGAACGCCATGACATTGATCTGTTTGTGGCCATCAATCACGTGACAGTTGGTCAGTATATACTCTCTGTTGATGACAATCCCGGAGCCACAGAAATAATCGGGGTCATTATTAGAGTCAAAACCGGTCAGATTGTATATGATCACCAGTCGAGTGATAAAGTGCTCTACTATCTCATCGATGGTGTAGTTTTCTGTGTCCAACATTTGAACGGTTTTTAGTTGTAGTTTAGGTCTTAATTGTTGATTGTTTGCCATAAATATGTGTTTGAATTGATTGCTGTGTTTTTGATACCAATAATAATTACAAACTGTGGATACGGTTGTCATTAAAGTTCTTATGTTCAAGCGTTTATTTGCTAATGATTTTAAAGTATTCATTATTATACTATCTTTTTGTCGTCAATTTCAATGTATTTAAATCTGTATCACATTTAAAGCATAATTTCTGTCATTAATTGATTAAAATATTGTTTTATTTATCCGTTTCTAAGCAAACTGTTTAAATAATTCATACATATTGTTGTTAATGTCAGACAAATATTAATACAGTGTTTTATTAATATATCATTGATAGGCATATATGAAACAATTATAAGCGATATTAACTTATTCTCATTTCAATAAACAAAATATCTTTACTGACATGAATTTAATAAGAAAATAGTTTAACTCTAGTTAATAATTACTAATCATATACAATATTTTAAACACATTTTATTAGTTTATTGATATTTTTCATAAAAAACATAATTCTGGTAAATATTATTAATTAAAATTGTTAAATAAATGAACAGACAATGGGTTCGGGTTTGACTTTGATATGTATTTTGTTGTTTGAATTCAGAGATCGGATGACAGTTATGTCCAACTCTTCACCCGTCGGACACTTTTGAAGACAATCTCTCAGTTCGGACACAGAATTGACGGCCATTTCATTCACAGCGACGATAATATCACTCTCTATGAAAGTCCTGAAAAGTATTTAAATAACGTTTTATTTATAATTAAATTTAAAATAAAATTCATTTTAATGATACTCTTTGGGCGAAGAGTTGATCATCAGTTTATCGCAAACAAACGGTGCGTTAATTGTAAGATCAAATGTGCCGTAAACTCTTTGCTGAATAGTATTCATATCGGATAACGATTTCACCACTAATCCCAACGACTTTGACGCCCGATATGTACGCCTGTCTTCACTGTCTTTCAGTTCAAACTTCAGTCCCCTTTCAATGAATGCTTTATGAAAACAAATACAGGGATTAAATCACCGCTGGATTAACTGTCAAACCAAAAACAAACCGGTCACCGAATGGGAAGGTATGGCACAGTTCTCGCGATAATCATTAACGCCGCCCCAAACGAGTCCGACCACTTCTTTGGCTGCGTTGATGACCGGTGCGCCCGAATATCCGTTGAATTGCGGACAATCGTAGGTCAAGTGCCGACAATTGGCGCTCACATACGTGGGAAAAGTTTCATAAGTGCCAACAGAGATGGTGTGTCCGCTGCGGCCAATAGTCTGCGCCACACCCGCCGCCGGAGTGAAGTTAATGTCGGGATTTCCAATTATGACCAGCGGTTCGCCGACCACTACACCGGTCCCAAACTCGACGGCCTCGATGTCCAACTCGACGCCCGGTATGCGAATGAGTGCTGCGTCCAACTCGGGCTCCGCGTACACCAACTCTGCATTTTCCGGTGAAGGTTTCATTTCGATGTTGCCATTGGAGTCGACGCCGAACGCCACGACAGGGATCTCTTTGTAGCCATCAATCACGTGACAGTTGGTCAGTATATACTCTTTGTTGATGATAATACCGGAGCCCATGAAATATTCGGGATCATTATCAGTGTCAGAACCAGTGATGGTGTATATTAGCACTAGGCGTTTGATGAAGTGCTCTACTATCTCATCGATGGTGTAGTTCTTGGTGTCAAACATTTGAACAGTTCTTAATTGACGACTGTTTGCCATTAATGTGTGTTTGTATTGTTTTTGATACCAATAATAACCACAAACTGTCGATACGGTTGTCATTAAAGCCGTTATGTTTAGACGTTTATTCATTAATCTATTCATTATATAATACTGTCTTTTTGTCTTAGATTTTAATTAAACATTTCTGTCATTAATTGATCCGAAATTCTGTTTGATTTATTGGTTTTAAAGATAACTATTTAAATAATTTATATAATATTGTTGTAAATGTAAGACAATTACTACAATATCTTTATTTAAATATACCAATGATAGGCATACAGTATGTGACACTCTTTTAAGTGATAAATACTTGTTTTCATTTTACTCAATAAAATATCTAATATGAATTTAATGCGGAAATAATTTAACTTTAAATAATAAATAATAATTACAGTATACAATATTTTAGACTAACTTTATTATTTTATTGATATTTTACGGCAAAACAAAGTTTAAATTAATATTATTAATTGATTTGTTATATAACTGGACAGACAATGGGTTGGGATTTGACTTTAATATGTATTTTGTTGTTTGGGTTCAGAGATCGGATGACAATTATGTCCAACTCTTCACCCGTCGGACACTTATCGATACAATCTCTCAGTTCTGACACAGAATTGACAGCCATTTCATTCACAGCGACGATAATATCACTCTCTATAAAATCCCTAAAAAAATATTTAAATAGAGTTTAATTTATAATTAAATTTAACGTAAAATTCATTTTAATGATACTCTTTGGCTGAAGAGTTGGTCATCAGTTTATGGCAAACAAATGGTGCGGTAATTGTAGGATAAAATCTGCCGTAAATTCTTTGCTGAACAGTATTGATATCGGCCGCCGATTTCACAACTAATCCCAACGACTTTGACGTCTGGTATGTATACCTGTCCTCTTTGTCTTCGCGTTCAAACTTCAGTCCCCTTTCAATGAATGCTTTATGAAAACAAATACAGGGATTAAATCACCGCTGGATTGACTGTCAAATTGATAACAAACCGGTCACCGAATCGGAAGGTATGGCACAGTTCTCGCGATAGTCATTAACGCCGCCCCAAACGAGTCCGACCACCTTTTGGGCCGCGTTGATGACGGGTGCGCCGGAATAACCTTCGTATTGCGGACAATCGTAGGTCAAGTGCCGGCAATTGTTGCTCACATATGTGGGAAAAGTTTCATAAGTGCCAACAGAGATGGTGTGTCCACTGCGGCCAATAGTCTGCACGACACCCACCGCCGGAGTGAAGTCAATGTCGGGATTTCCAATTATGACCAGCGGTTCGCCGGGCACTACACCCGTCCCAAACTCCACGGCCTCGATGTCCAACTCGTCCGGTATGCGGATGAGTGCCGCGTCCAACTCAGGCTCCGCGTACACTAATTGTGCAATTATTGTCTCGATGTCGGAGCCAGAGTCAGAGACGGAGTCGGACCCGGAGTTGGATCCGGAGGTGGACCCGGAGTCGGAGCCATTGGAGTCGGAGCCCACCGGCTGGACAGCGATCTTTTTGTAGCCATCAATCACGTGACAGTTGGTCAGTATATACTCTTTGTTGATGACAATACCGGAGCCCATGAAATATTCGCTATCATTATTAGTGTCAAAACCAGTCATAGTGTATACTAACACTAGGCGTTTGATGAAGTGCTCTACTATCTCATCGATGGTGTAGTTCTTGGTGTCAAACATTTGAACAGTTTTTAATTTTAGTTTAGGTATTAATTGTCGATTGTTTGCCACAAATGTATGTTTGTATTGTTTTTGATACCAATAATAACCACAAACTGTGGATACGGTTGTCATTAAAGCCGTTATGTTTAACCGTTTATTCAATAATCTATTCATTATATAATACGTTTTTTTGTCTTTAGATTTTAATTAAGCATTTCTGTTATTAATTGATCCGAAATTTTGTTTGATTTATTGGTTTTAAAGATAACTATTTAAATAATTGATATAATATTGTTGTAAATGTGAGACAATTACTACAATATCTTCATTTAAATATACCAATGATAGGCATTTGTGACACTCTTTCAAGTGATAAATATTTATTTACATTTCACTCAACAAAATATCTAAACTGATATGAATTTAATGCCGAAATAATTTAACTTTAATTGATAATTATTGTGAATGTCTGACAATTTAGTAATATGTTATTTAACATTAAATAAACCATTGATTAACACATTTGTAATTTAAATTAACAAATTATCTAAACGGAGATGAAATAGAAATTTTGCCCAAATTATACAATATTTTAGACACATTTTACAAATTTATTAATATGTTACATAAAAACATTACAAAAATTAAGTTATAAATTATAACCTATTATATTGTGTTTGCGATTTGGATCTCTCTCTCTCTCTCTCTCTCTCTCTCTCTCTCTCTCTCTCTCTCTNCTCTCTCTCTCTCTCTCTCTCTCTCTCTCTCTCTCTTCCTCTCACAAGTCAGAGAATAAACAAATTTTAATACATTTAAAAGCAGTTTAACTAAGCATTTATTATATAACTGAACAGAAAATGAGTTTGGGTTTGATTTTGATATGTGTTTTGTTGTTGGGATCGAGCGATCGGATGACAGTTATGTCCAGCTCTTTACCCGTCGGACACTTTTGGAGACAATCTCTCAATTCGGACACAGAATTGACGGCCATTTCATTCACAGCGACGATAATATCCCTCTCTATAAAAGTCCTGAAAAGTATTAATGTTATAATTATATTAAAAATACCCAAAATTCAATTCATGTATACTCTATGGCCGCGGAGTTAGTCTTCAGGAGTTCGGTGTTGTAAACGAATGGTGCGGTAATTGTTGGATCAAATGTGCCGTAAACTCTTCGCTGAACAGTCTTCATATCGGACACCGATTTTATAATTAATGCCAACGACTTTGATGTCTGGTATTCATACCTGTCCTCCGCGTCTTTGCGTTCAAACTTCAGTCCCCTCTCAATAAAAGCTATTGAAAAATAACATTGAGATTAAACCCACCGACGGATTGAGTGGTCAAAAGACATAACAAACCGGTCACTGATTGCGAAGGTATGGCACAGTTCTCGCGGAAGACATCAATGCCGCCCCACAACAGGCCGACCACCTCTTTGGCCGCGTTGATGACCGGACCGCCCGAACAGCCGCTGTATTGCTGACAATCAAACATCATATTTGGGAAGTCGTCGCACACGTAATGGGGAAAAGTGTGGTGATTGCCCACAGAGATGGTGTGTCCGACGCGGCCAACTGTCTGCACCAAACCTACGGCCGGCGTGCAGTCAATCTCCGGATTACCGATTATAACCAGCGGTTCGCCGGCCTCTACGCCAGTCGTGCCAAACTCGACGGCCTCAATGTCCAACTCGATGCCCGGTATGCGGATGAGGGCTGCGTCCAACTCGGGCTCCGCGTATACCAACCGTGCCTTTTCCGATGGATAGCTTATAACAGTGTTGCCCTCGACGTCCACACCAAATGGCAGCACATCCACACATTTGTAGCCATCAATCACGTGACAGTTGGTCAATATGTACTCTTTGTCGATGACTATACCGGAACCGCCTAAACAACTGATCTCATTCTCAGCGTCAAAACCTATGGTATTGTAGAGGAGCACAAACTTGTAGATGAAATGCTCTACTATCTCATCGATGGTGCACTTCTCTGTGTCTACCATTTGAACGGTTTTTAGCTGTAGTTTAGGTATTAATTGACGATTGGTTGCCATAAATGTGTGTTTGTATTGTTTGCCGTGTTTTTGGTACCAATAATGACCACAAACTGTGGATACGGTTGTCATTAAAGCCGTTATATTTAAGCGTTTATTCACTAATCGATTCATTATTAATACAATTTTGTCGTCGATTTCAATGTTTATATAATATCTGAAAATTTTTTACTTTTAAATTATCCGGAAAACTGTTTGAATAATACATACAAATTGTTATAAATGCGAAACAATTATTGGTATTAGTATTTCATTTAAATTTAATCAACTTAATGTTTATATTTATTTTTAAATTTTTAATTTTTGTACTACTATTTTAATGTTGTAAATTACTTATACATTTCTGTCATAATTTAATCCCAAATCTGTTTGACTTATCGATTATTAAAATACATTTTAAAAATAATATAACGATACGTTTGGTAACAAATGATCAGTAATTGATTATTACATTAGTTTAGATTTAATTATAATAATACTGTACTTTAAATGTGTTTAATATTTTATAAAAAATAGGTTTAATTGTGTTAAAGAAAACAATTATAAGAGTTATGTTAATAAAAAATAGTTAATATTAAATGAGTAAAATTATTGAAAATCAGTTAATTAATTAAAAGTATTATATAACTGAACAGACAATGGGTTCGGGTTTGGCATAAATATGTGTCCTATTGGTTGGATCCAGAGATCGGATAACAGTTATGTCCACGACTTCACCCGTCGGACACTTTTGGAGACAATCTCTCAGTTCGGACACAGAATTGACGGCCATTTCATTCACAGCGACGATAATATCACTCTTTTTAAAAGTACTGAAAAGTATTTAAATAAAGTTATTATCAAATTATAATTAATTAAACATAAAATTTAATTTAATTTTACTGTCGAGTCGAACAGTTAATGTTTAACAAAGATTTATTCACAACAAATGGTGAGTTAATTGTGGGATCAAATGTGCCGTAAACTCTTCGCTGATCTGTTTTCATCTCAGACATTGATTTTACAATTAATCCCAACGACTTGAACGCCCGATATGTACGCCTGTCTTCACTGTCCTTCAGTTCAAACTTCAGTCCCCTTTCAATGAATGCTATGAATTGAGACGTGAAGACAATACTATTGTTAAATCACCGCTGGATTAGCTCTCAAATAATAACAGACCGGTCACCGAATGGGAAGGTATGGCACAGTTCTCGCGGTAGACATTAATGCCGCCCCAAATTAAACCCACGACCTCTTTGGCTGTGTTGATGACCGGAGCGCCGGAATAGCCGCCATATTGAGGACAGTCGTGGATCAGTTGCCGACTGTCAGCGCTCGGGTAATTATGAGCCACTTTATAGTCACCGATCGATAGGGTTTGTGCGCTGCGATCGACAGTCCGGACCACACCTACGGCTGGTGTGAAATCAATTAGAGGCGGATTACCGATTATGACCAGCGGTTCGCCGGCCTCTACACCCGTCGCAAACTTTATGGAATTTAAGTCTAGCTCTCCCGGTATGCGGACGAGTGCTGCGTCCAGTTCGGGCTCCGCGTACACCAACTGTCCATTTTCACAGTATGGTCTGAGCTCGACGTCGCCCTTGTAGTCGCGCCCAAATGGCCACACTTCCAGCTCCAGGTGGCCATCAATCACGTGACAGTTGGTCAATATGTACTCCTTGTCGATGGCAATACCGGAGCCGTAGGAATAGTCAATCTGGCCGTTAGCGTCATAACCGGTCACATTGAATAGCTTCACAAACTTATCATTGAAATCTTCTACTATCTCATCGATGGTATACTTGTCTGTGTCGACCATTCGGCAAATTCTTAGTCCAAAGTTAGATTTTAATTGTCGATTGTTTGCCACAAATGAGTGTTTGTATGGTTTGCTGTGTTTTTGGTACCAATAATAACCACAAATTGTCGATACGGTTGTCATTAAAGCCGTTATGTTTAAGCGTTTATTTATTAATGTATTCATTATATAATACTGTCTTTTTGTCTTAGATTTTAATTAAACATTTCAATCATTACTTGATATGAAATTCTATAGATTTCTATTATAATTGTTTATATAATTTAAACATATTGTTAATGCGAGACCATTACTGGTATTAGTATTTCATTTAAATTTAATTGCTTTTTGTAATAGATTTTAATGTTTATAAAATATATGATAAATTTGAATCAAAATCTGTTTGATTTATCAATTTCTGAAACACATAAAAATAATTTACTGCTATTTTTGGCAGTGAATCATAATTAATTGGTAATTATTAATTACTAATTAATAATAATAATAATAAACGTTTTATTAATTAGTTTAATGTTTTATACAAAGAAAATATTATAAGAATTATGTTATGAGACAAATAGTTAATATAAATGAGTAAAAGTAGTAAAAATTAATTAATTAATTAAAAGTATTATATAACTGAACAGACAATGGGTTCGGGTTTGACATAAATATGTGTCCTATTGGTTGGATCCAGAGATCGGATGACAGTTATGTCCACGACTTCACCCGTCGGACACTTTTGGAGGCAATCTCTCAGTTCAGACACAGAATTGACGGCCATTTCATTCACAGCGACGATAATATCACTCTTTTTAAAAGTACTGAAAAGTATTTAAATAAAGTTATTATCAAATTATTATTAAGATTTAATTTAATTTTACTGTTCGGTCCGACAGTTAATGTTTAACAAAGATTTGTTCACAACTAATGGAGCGTTAATTGTGGGATCAAATGTGCCGTAAACTCTTCGCTGAACTGTCTTCATATCGGACACCGATTTCATCACTAATCCCAACGACTTTGACGCCCGATATGTACGCCTGTCCTCACTGTCCTTCAGTTCAAACTTCAGTCCCCTTGAGATGAATGCTTTGAATTTAAGACGAGATGATAATACTATCATTAAACCACTGTTGGATTAGCTCTCAAATGAAAACATACCGGTCACCGATTGGGAAGGTATGGCACAGTTCTCGCGAAAGTCACTAATACTGCCCCAAATCAAACCGACCACTTCTTTGGCTGTGTTGATGACCGGACCGCCAGAATAGCCGTCATATTGAGGACAGTCGTGGATCAGATGCCGACTGTCAGCGCTCGGGTAATTGTGAGCCACTTGATAGGTGCCGATCGATAAGGATTGGGCGCTGCGGTCGACATTTCGGACCACACCGACGGCTGGAGAGAAGTCAATTAGAGGCGGATTACCGATAATGACCAGCGGTTCGCCGGCCTCTACACCCGTCGCAAACTGAACGCCCGACTCGACGTCCAACTGGTCGGGTATGAGGCGGATGAGGGCTGAGTCGAGGTCGGGTTCCGCGTACACCAATCGTCCCTTTTTGGCCGGATATTTAATGCCGAGGTCTCCCTCCCAGTCCCACCCCATGGGGTAGACGTCGACCCCTCCGGCGCCGTCCGACGCGTGACAGTTGGTCAGTATGTAGTGGTTATCGATGACAATACCGGAGCCCCACTCAAAGGCGGTGCTGTTGTCGGCGTTATAACCTTTTGACTTATATATGGCCACAAAACGTTTGATGAAGTGCTCGACGATATCATCGGTGGTATAGTTGTTGTGTTTGTCACTCATTCGGCCGATTCTTAGCCCGACGTTAGGTATTAATTGTCGATTGTTTGCCGCAAATGTGTGTTTGTGTTGTTTGTCGTGTTTTTGATAACAATAATAACCACAAACTGTCGATACGGTTGTCATTAAAGCCGTTATGTTTAGGCGTTTGTTAATCATTAATCTCTTGAAGGCATTCATTATATAATACTGTCTTTTTGTCGTAGTTTTCAATGTCTGTCAACACTTATGTGAAGTATTTTTGCCATTAATTGATCCGAAATTCTGTTTACACATTGAATACCAGTGATAGACATAAACGGCACGCGTTTTAACAATAGTTAACAATTTTAACCATAATTAATTAATTTTCACTGCAATTAACACTATATCTAAACGGATTATAATAACGCGCGTGAATTACTTGATTGATTAATGTAAAATTTAGCACTAAATAAGCCACTGATAGCCATACACAGCACGTGTCTATAATAGCAATTAGTTATTATTCAAACAATAAATATCTAAACCGAATTTTTTGAAACTTTTTTATGAGTTCTTTGGATCAGACCATTAATTACTGACACAATATGATCGTTAAATTGATTCAAAACATAGCGTTTGTCTATATATTGATGAGTACTGTAACCGCCGATGATTTTTGTACGGATCCCAAACCAGAAGCCGGTTATTCTGTTTACAATTTAGCCGACCATTTGGTGATTGTCTCCCACTATACCACTAATGGCACGCATACTGACAAGTACTGGCTCTTTGATCCCAGCGCTAAGACTATGACAAAGTGTAATACTATCGATGAGATAATGCCCGGTAAGACTGGTCTCAAAATACCCACTCATTGTGTTTAACAATTAGTCTATAATTGTAATCAATAATTGTTGTCATGTCTTAGCCATGAATTTGGGCGTCACTTTCGGCGGTCTGTTATTTGCCATTACATTCAAAGCCAATGTCTGTTCGGAGGCCAGCGTTGAGTGTGTGAACAGCCATAAGTTGGACAACTTGGTCATAGTTCACGGCTCAGGTGTCGACAAAACCAACGGACAGCCCATAGATTTTAAATCGTACAAAATTGACAGCAACGGCGGTGTTGTGGCGATCGGTTCCGCGGGTGACATGCCGTTTAGTTGGGAGCCGAGCGGCAATATTAGTGGCACAGGTATACTGCCTTATGTGGATCCGCTTAAAAAAGGCTATTTGAGTGCCGCCTACGACCGGACCAATCAGCGTATGGTTGCCGTCACTGATAATATACAGGATCAGAGAGACTTTAGGTTATGGCACAGGACGTTGACTGAGAGCGGACCGCCCGGCCATTGGATCACAGGTTTAAGTTTCGCCTTTAAAGGTCTGTTTGTGATGAATGACATCCTCTATGCCATCGAACCCATTGATAACGATATCTTGAGTGTTGACAAAGTCATGGCAGTCTCACCGGCGGTCAGTTCTAGTTCTCTCTCTCTCTCTCTCTCTCCATTGAAG
>CAJPIZ010000392.1:0-25758 GCA_905368565.1 Medioppia subpectinata
GATCAAGACATTGGGCCAAATGAAGTGGGAGTTTGAGATGGATGTGCCGTTTATAAGGGAGCTAAAGGACCCGGATTGCCCACGTATGTTTCACATTGGTAAACCTTATAAGCCACTGGTGCTGGACTCGGATGTTCTAACACCTGACACTATGGCATTGATAACTGAAGCGAGGATTAAGGTGAAAATAGTTACAAACAATACAATACATGACGTAAATCTACTTAGAAATGAAGCTAAACACATGTTACCACGTATTAAGTCATTGAAAGCACAGATTACGCATTTGAAGGCCTATAAGCCCGTCATTGAAGAGATGCTTCTTTCATATATTGTTGAATTAAAATATGAGTTAAACAAACATAAAGATAAAATAATTACACAAATTAAAAGCGCCTATGATGATGATCAAAAACTTAAGTTTATAAACGAGTTAAAAAGAGTTGAAACATATTTGTGGAGATCCGATGATCTGGAGCTACAAGTGATATATTGGGGTATTAATGATAATTACAATTTAGGTGTCTGTCAACAAGGTAGTGGAGATGGTTATGGCAAACATAATATGGAGCGATATGAAAAGCAAATTAATAATGGTGATTAATTTTTAATTTTGTACTAATTTGATATATTATAATCTTAATCCACTGAATATTGCTTAATATTGTATGAAGTATTACCGTAATAAATATTTAAAAATATAACTTTTCATGATAATAATTAATATTGATTTTTTTATCGTCTAAAATTTTGTATGTCAAGCTTAACTACTAATTATAAAGTAATAAAATAAATTATTTTACTAAAATATACATTTTATTGAAAACTAATAATATTTTCATCAGTATAATTATCTTAGCTACTCTCGCTAATAATGAGATTATTAACACAACTTATTTAATTAAACAGTTTAACTGTTTCAGTAATATTGTTTATCTTCTATCTAGATAATAAAATCAATATTATTGATTATATCAAATAGATAGAATCTTATCACTATCTGTTACATTAACAAGTTACATTGTTTTCAACACAAATAATTGTAATATAGTTCAATGTACTTTACATTATTTTATCAGTATGCATCAATTTATTAGATAATGAACAATAACGTAACGGTTTAACTTACCATGGTTACGTTATTAAATCTGCCATTGTACAAAATACATAATATAAATACAAAAGTTATTTAGTTTGAAAAATATTCAAAAAATTACAACAAAAAATATTTAAATTAAAAATGAAAACAAACATTTCGTGTTATATTTGCCTTCAAATCATATTAATTATAATAATCAGTACTAATGTAACGGTAATAATAACATGTGGTGTGAATGAAGTACAAGTGGACGGCCAGTGCCGGTGCGCACCCAACCATCGCCGAGTGGACTCATCCACCAGTGAATGCCAACCATTTCGATGCAATACAGACACTGAATGCCAACAAATGTGGGACAGTCTGAGAGCATGCCATCGGGTGTCGGGTCAGTGCCGGTGCCTAACGGACTACTATCGGGAAGACCGGCAAAATGGCCGCAAATGCGGGTCATATACACCGCTCGCTTGCAGTACAAACTCCACGTGCGGTGCGGGCGAGGAGTGTGTAGACGGCCAGTGCCGGTGCGGCCCAGACTATCGTTGGGACGACACGTCTGGCAAATGTTTGACGTTTACGTGTGTTGTGGACAGCGATTGCCAACACGTGTGGGACATATCGCGCCAATGCGACCGCCAGTCCGGCCAATGTATATGCGTTTCGCATGAGTACCGAGAAAACCGGGCGAATGGTCGCCAATGCCAACCCTTTGCGCCCAAGACTTGCGATGAGGACAGCGTTTGTGCCGAGACTGAGCTATGCGTTGGCGGCAGCTGTTCGTGTCCGGCGAGCAAGCGTTGGGACGACCGGTTCGAGCGGTGCGTTCCCTACCGGTGCGCAACCGATGCCGAGTGCAGTCCACTCTGGGATCCGATGCGAAGATGCGATTCCGACGGGAAGTGTGTTTGTATTTCTGACGAGTATAGGGAGGATGAGAGCAGGGGTTGGGTTTGCGACACATTTGTTAAGCGTAAATGGGCTAGGGATTATTGGTACGTGATCATGATCATTTGTATGTTCGTGACTGTGCTTATTGCCACAGTTGTGCTCATACAGTGTAATCGCCGACGGGTTAATCGCAATAGACTATTATATAATTAGTACAATATATTAAGTTTTGTAAAAGTAGATATTTAAAAACATAGCTATATACGTGTCATCATTATTAAATAAATATATTAACTGTTACTTAAATTTAATTTTAGTGAGCTATTGCAATATTTAAAAAGTAATTGAGTGAGCTATTGGGAATATTAAAATTGATTATCCACATTATTTTGTAGAAATACTTAATATAAACAATTAAATTAAAACAATCCACTTTTTTAATTATTAAGTTACAACATTTAAATTAATAAATTAATTATAAATTATGTTATTTTAAAATATCCCCTAATTTTAGTACTGTTTTAAACCTATTACTACTTAATTAATTTGATTACAAGTTATTCTATAATGCTTTATTAATCAATTGGTTACTAGACTATAATTATAATACTTGCTTATATAGTTATAGTATATTTTTAGATGCTACATGTTTAAAATATAAATGCCTTCATTATCGCAATTGTCTAAAATATAATTTAGTCTGTCTTTATATATTATAAAAGAAACAATTTGAAATTTGAAATTTTATAAACTGTTATATTTAACAATAAATTCAATTTAATACATTATTATAATAGTAATAATTTATTTTTTAGAACAACAGGTAATATCATTTTAAAAACAAAAATGTATTTGATAAATTATTTCATATAACATTCATTAAACATTAAATGTATGTATCATATGTACAAATTTTGTATTAATTATGATCAGCTTCAAATAAAAGTGTTCTAACTATAAAAATTTCTAACTAACATTTTTAATTAAACAAAATTGTAAAATGTTAATATTATGTCAAGATAATAACCAAAAACATATCATCGTACGTACCTCCCCAATTTAATATAGAATTTGTTTCTGCAATGATTATTTAATTTATAGCTTAGTATTAGTTACAGTTACACAAGTGGTAATTTACAATTCTCTAATTTTAAAATTAATTGAAATCTTTTTAACAACCTAGTTTTGAGAAATTTTTATAATATTTAACAACTCTGACGAGAAGATTAAGTGAAACATTTGTAGGGCATATTCAGCCGGTGTGACTGCCAATACGGCCAATGTATACGACCAAGTGTTAAACGTAATCGATCTGATCTCAGATTGTGATATGTTGTAAATATGCTGATGTATTTATTTATTGTAAAATTTTAATTAAAAACACAAATAATTTAATTTAATGTGTTTATGAGTTATGGTCAATGAATTGTAAGTACAGTAATATACAAAATGAAATAATCTGTAAAATATAAATTAAGATTAATATTAGATTTGATGGAATTATGTTATGAATGTATACTTCGTATCCGCGAAAGCGATTTATAATAAATAGTTTCCAACAATAAAACCCTATTCTTCTTCGAGCTATCCTTTCCGTCAGATTTAATATCTAAATAAATACATAATTAGAGAGAGAGAGAGAGAGAGAGAGAGAGAGCTTACTTTGATTTTGATTCTCCAAGGTAATTTCCCTGATCTTGTTATGAATGAATTCAATAAAATATACGTAACATTTGCTTCGTTATAAAGTTTTGACGAAATATGTATTATAAGCAATAGAAATATAGAATATATTAAACCACTTAACAAAGTGGCTATTTTTGAAATATATGATACATCATTGAATATTGTCAAATACATATGAGAACTGATTATTATGCTAACCGTAAACCACAAACCGACTAAATATTTAGCCCAATAATTTTTGTTATACGCGGCGATCTCAACGTATATTGAATTTAACATGATCAACAGTTGAATGTTAAAACCGTATTTTCTGATATCTGTATTAATCTTGTTAATTTTGAGTGACAGATAATTTGATATTATAATGTAATACACAGTTTGATATGCAACTATACCAAATCCGTAATAACCCCAAATGCTAGTACATACGCAATGTGCCAGCATTATTAGCCAGTTGTATTCTTGTCCTTTAAATACAGTAAATACAGTAAATGCTAGTATTGTAAACAGAAATGCATAAATAGGAACTAATATAACTACTAAATAAGGTATAATCAATAGTCGGCGGCAGTGATGGCATAGTTTTACGACCATATCTTTATCAGTAATGCCAATACAAATGGGCGCCAATCGACCAGAGATTACATTTAAAACATGTAAATCGCCTGAATTTATATTACTTTTATCATTAATGTAATTAATTAATTGCGAATACATGACTAATAAGGCAATAGTAACAATTGCGATAGCTGCTGAGATTTTGGTTTTGGTAAAGTAATCCATATTACCAATATATAATTGGTATATATCCGTAACATTAGTTGTATTATAGTAAGCGTAAATGCACAATAGGTATTTGCATAACATTAAAAACATGACAATAAAAATGACCATAGGATGGTGTAGTAGTGATCTTGTTTTAATTAAATTCAAATCGGGGTTAAATAGCGATAACCCGATTCGGTAGAGATGACTGTCCGCGTACTTTACCCGCAATTCCTGTGGTATGGGAGCGGTTGGCGACCACTTATTATTGCCATTTACTCTAAATCCATATAAATGTTGGCCAATCATTGTATCAATGCTTGGTTATTATTAGACAAAATAACAAATATTTCAAACATTAAATTCATAATAATCATACGTTAAACAGGATATTTTTTTAAATACTGACATTATTTACTAGTAATTACATTAATTTAATGATAATAGTTACAAATAATTAATGATAAAAATTAACGATACAAATATATAAGTTTTTTTTGAATTTATTTCTAATACACTTTACCAAATATTCAAAAATTAAATCCAATGACTCAAATGTCAAACATAAAAATCCTACGTTAAACAAGAAATTTTCTTAAATACTGACATTAATTTACCCGTAATTACATTAATTTAATAATAATAGTTTAAAAATATATAAGTTGTTTTGATTTTATTTCTAATGCACTTTATAAATATAATTATAGTAATAGTCTACTATAGTTAACGACCTACTAAAATTTGAATTTATTTAATGACACAAATTAACATTATATTGTTGTTTAAATTACAAAATGTTAAAATGCGTATGCAATTAACATATTATTCATAAAAATATATTATACATAAAAAATTATCCAAAAACAGATATCAGTAAATTTTAAAGCACTATCGAGCAAGGTGACCAAGCTGATTGAATAAATATATTCTTAGATCATCTTAAAAATTACGATACTTTTGGTGATTATAATGTTTTGAGTGTAAAACACAAAACCAAAACTCGTGATATTTCTCTTTCTTTACATTTTATATTTATTTTTATTGAAATAATTTCTTTTTGTTTCAATTCTATTTCAAATATTTCTGTTTTTAAGCTAAAATTCACTCAATTTTACAAAATAGTTAAAATAGTTACTAACGCCTCAAATAGTTAAATATAGTTAAAATAAACTTTCGGTAAACTGACCCCACAATACATGATCGGTTCACATCTCGAGTCTGAGGGTAATACTATTAACCGCTAAAAATAATTACTATAGTTAAATGCACATCTCCTCATAATTTATAATTTGAATCTTTTAAATATTGTAAAATCTTAATTGTAAAAGAACCAAGTGTTTATTACAACCAATTTTATTTTATACAAGTTCTAAAAAGTAATTTATTATAAAATTGATTATATTTACAACTTTAGTAAACTGTAAACATTTACTTGAAAATAGTTAAATATAAGTTTACAACCAATTAATGTTTTACATTGGTGGCGTGTATTCACATAGGTTATAGTTTTATACTCAATACAGAAATATAATTTATTAAAGGCATTCATAAACTATATAATTGTTTATATAATTCTTTGTACTTTTATCTACAAAGATTTGTATTAAAAAAAACTACAGAAACTCTAATGTCTATTATAAATATTATAATAAATTAATGTAACGTTTAAAGCAGTGTTGCAATCTACTTTAGAATTCTAGGGGGAAGAGGCCCCTGTGTATATAATCTGGTCTGTTTTGAATTTGGTTAAAACCTTAATTGTTAATCAATCATTTGTTTATTGCAAACAATTTTACTTTATAAAAGTTTAAAAAAATATAGTTTATTGTATATTTTATTATATTTACAACTTTAGTAAACTGTAAACATTTATTTAAATATAATCTAATATAATTATAGAACCAATTGATGAATTATATTGGTGAATCGCCACGACATAATTTAATTTTTTAAACTCAATTTAGCAATATAATTTAATGTGCATCAATCAGTTTTACATTACATAATTTATATTACATAAATTATATATTGTTTCTTATACTTATGAATTGAGTTTTTATATGATTATAATATTAGCATTTAATTAATAGTTTGATTTGCATAGTTCGAGCAATATCAGCAACGAGATAATTTTAAAATATGTTTTATGTTAAAAATATAAATAATTAGTTTATTATTAATTTACAAATAATTGGTTTTCTAATCTGTTTTATATAGAACCTTTATTGTTGTAAAATGAATTAGTTTTTATCTTGACAAGTTTTATATTACATGATCTATAAATTGTTATTTTTATTTATGAATTGAGTTTTAAATATGATTATAGTATTAGCATTTAATTCAGTCAAAATACAATGAAAAATACGTATAAAAATAATTTTGATTTATTATAAGAAATATTGTATATTTTACATAAATGTTAGAATATATAATAATTTAAAATTTTAATTGTGCCTCGAATTTTAACTGAACTGTTTAGGATTTAAATATTAAGTTGGTAATAATTAATTAATTTCATTAATTATGTCAAACATTTACATTCACATGTCAAATCCCACTTTATATCCTAATTCTTATTAAATTATTATCTAATTTGGGTTATGATATTTATTACAGTTTTTATATTTTAAAGTGTCCAATTTGAAAATTTTAAAAATAATTAATTCTAACATTTTGTTGATGTATTTATATTTATTTAAAGTAACTAGAAAATATTATGATTATTACCGTTTGTAATCTAATCTATTTTAAAATTTGTAAAATCTTAATCGTAACAGAATTAAATGTTTATTACAACCAATTTTATATTATACAATTTATAAAAAGTAATTAATTATAAATTCTATTATATTTACATTTTAATAAACTGTAAAAATTTCTTAAATAAAATCCACGATAATTATAAAACTAATTGATGTTTTATACTGGAGAACCATCGACCAACGTAATTTTTGTATTTTAATCTAGAAATATTTGTATTAAACAATTAAATAAACTTTATTTTAATTTCAAATAAATTATAATAAATCAGCGTATAGTTTATGACAGAGTATCTAATTAGTGAGTGTATGATTTTACAAACATAACTTATGTTGTTAACGAGTGAACAAGTTTTCAAACTCAATCCAGACATATATTTTGTAAAAGTCATTTATAAACTATAAAATTTTTGTACATTAATCTAGAAATATTTGTATTTTAAGAAATAATTTAATTGTAATTGCGATGATTGTATTTAATACTAATGTGATAGAAGATTAGGGCAATACAAATAGATTAATAACATTTTTAACCACAATTCTCCATAGAATAGTATGATTTATAAGATCTTTACCGTAACATGTTACTAATCTATTTTTATATCCATAATCAATTATCACATCAGTATTTAATACAATCATCTAGCCGTGTATAATGTTAATTAAAAAAGTAATGAGTGAATACAATGGTAATGCCCATTCATTCAATGTTTAAGGAGATAAATTGATATAACATTAACTAATTTATATGTTATTTTGACGAATTACAAAACTTTTGTGTCTTTTATAAAATATATGTCTGGATTAAGTTAAAAAATTATATCACTCACAAAATACACCATTGAAAGATATCAATTGGTTCTACAATTATATTGGTATATATTCAAGTAAATGTTTACAGTTTATTAAAGTAAAATTTATAATAATATACTTTTTAACTTGTATAAAGTATAATTGTTTGCAATAAGCACACGGTTGCTTTACAATTATAATTTTATAAAATTCAAAACAGAATAGATTACAAATAATAATAATAATCAAAACATGTTTTCATTTCAACATAAATATACAAAATATTAAAATAACTTTTACAAATTTACATCAACAAAGTGTTGAAATATAATGTTTTTTAAAATTTAAACATTGTAAACTTCAAAATAACTAAACTGTAATCAATATCTTAACGTAAATTATATAATAATTTTAAAAGAAATATAAAATATAAAGTTGGAAAAAAACCAGAAGAAAAAGTCAAATTCTATAAACTACATTATTCATACGAAATTGAGGTTAAAAATACATGACTTATTTAGTCTTTATGTTTTTAAAAATATTATTTACAAAACTTAATATCTCACACCATTTATAACAGTCTATTACACTAATGATATATAAATGTTATTTTATTATTGCAAATGTTGGCCTTATATCGTAGCTTTCCAAAAATGTGGAAATTTGTTTAAGGTAATTTTTATATAATAAGTAATCATTGGAATCAAAAGAAATTTTGTAAGATGAGTGAGCATTTATCCATGTTCAATTTTATGTGATTATATAATTTTTATGTCAATTGGTTAAGAAATGGTGGACATCTTAAGACAGTAATGTCTAAATTTGCTTTGGCACATGTTTTAAATATGTATAATTAGTCATTTTTAAAATATACACTAAAATTATGCCAAACCGGGAAATTAAAAATAAATAAAATTTTATTTATTTTTAGTTTATATTAATTTGCAGTTTCTATCGTTTTAATTATTAATAAACAATATAGTTAAATTAATTGATTATATTGTTTTGTAATTATTCTATTATCTTATAGTAATTATTTTTATTATACCGTTTACTTTTACCATTTATTAATAGACAAATATTAATTGGAATTGCGTTTAAATATTGCCAGACTTAAGAAAAATGAAATAACAACAATTGTAATATTTATTAAATAACCATGGTAAACATCTGGGTGTTGATATGTCCAACCTCGTGCCATTATATTACGGATGGACTGCATGGGATATGTCACCGGATTTATATAGTTTATAAACCGATACATATGGGGAATGGCCTCAAGTGGCCAAAAGATACCCGATATGAATAGCAGGGGAAATAAAATTCCCATGACGAAAATCTATAAATGTATAAAAATTAAAAATATTTAATTAATTAATATAATAATTAGTTAGTATAGTAGTTATAATTAGTAGTAATAAACTTACTATAACTGAAAAGGGATCGCTCAAAATGACAGCGAGTAATAAACCGATGAAAGTGCCCGCCATAATTTCCGTGAATAAAAACAGGAATATTTCCCAATAACTTCCCGATTGTTGAACGGAAAATACGACAAACACAACGCACATCGCACTTATTATCTGAACTAAATTAATGATAATATTGATGATTATATGGGCGCCCATATACTCGTACTGAGTGACACCGGCGGCAAACATCCGGTTCATTATGTTGGATGATTTGTCATTTATCATGATAAATGTCGATAGAATCAAGCACAAACTAAACTCTGCATATACCATGAGTTGCGGTCCGACAAACATAAATGTGGTCAGAGTTTTGCTTAAATCGCCGTTAAATACTTCGCTAACCCTAATCGCATTCATCTGGTTATAGATATTTGTATTGTTCACAGTTTGGCCTAATCTTTGCGTGAATATACTAAATGCTTCCAATAGGTATCTAACCATGGTGGCGTACATTTGTGGGTCTAATTTTAATAAATATATAATATAAATATTTTAAATGAATTGTTGTTTTAACTAAAATTTACATTTAAAATAATGTTAATTACTTGAAAGGTCTACATATAGATGTATAAGGCTTTGCTCAACGACATCATCGCTGGCGTCAAACATATCGGTCACTCGTGTCTCAAAACTGTCGGTAAAGTTGTCCCGAAATTCAAGCGCCAAATAATTGTCACCATTTGTTACCGACTGAACGGCGTTATCGATCGACGGGTAATGAGATATACGTATGTTTTGGGCATTTATTGAATCAATAATTAAATGTGATAATGATGTTTGATTGTCACCAATTAGATCGTTATTATATACGCCAACCGGTATGTGCTTAATGTCCTGACCAACTATCAGGTGCAACGATGCCATAGTTATAATAGTCAACGCATAATAGGCACACATGAATAGCGGCCGTCGTTTAATAGCAATCCATTGCTTTATTAACATTGCTTTCATTCGTTGCCAATCAATGAACGCGTTGTTTTTGTAGTAAATTTTTCGCTCACTTGTTGTCAAAATATTATTGTTTAAATCAATATCTGTATTGTCGTGGGAGTTCAAGTCATGTCTCAAAGTAACGGTGTTTTCCATTGAGTGACACAACTGTAGGAACACGTCCTCCAGTGTCGGGCACTGGTATTCAGCCATCAATTGTTGGGGTTTTGATTGTCTCAATACAGCGCCGCATCTCATGAACGCTACGTTATGCGCACTCCGGGCCTCCTCTATATAATGAGTCGTTATTATCACTGTTTGGCCTAAAATTTAACATAATATTAAAATATATACGTATATAGCTTTTGCTAACCTCATACCGTATTTATCGCATATATCCTCCAAGTATTGCCATATCCTATGCCTGAGCAGAGAGTCCACACCAACAGTGGGCTCATCCAATATAACGAGTCTGGGTTTGTGTAACATTGTTATGGCGATCGACACCCGGCGCTGTTGTCCACCACTTAATTGACTAATTAGTCGGGAATTTTCCGGTAAATGCAATAATTCTCGCAAATTATCAACGCTTTCATCAATTTCCTCGCGTTTCATATGATATATCATTCCGTAATAATCAAGTATTTCTCCGATTGTGAAGTAATCAAATAACGCCAACTCCTGAGGCATATACCCGACACCCGGTCCGGGAATACCCAAACCTGCAGATCCGGCCATTTTGCCAAACACCTCAATTGTGCCTGATGTTAATCTTAATTGTCCTAATATTACACGCATTAATGTGGTCTTTCCGGTTCCGTTTGGACCTAACATTGCAAATATTTTACCTGTAATTTAAGTATAATATTTTTTAAAATATAATATTCTTATACAATATATCAGCATTATATTATCAGCTTTATATCTGTAAAATAAGTAAATAATATCTTGCTTACCTTTCGGTATTTTCACCGTTAAGTGATCAAGAATTACATTATTAATACTATAACCAAATACAGCATTTTGTATATTCAGAGCCATGGTAAACCTAGAATATTTATTACAATTTAAAGTTATTTGCAAAATATATTTAAATGTTTTTAATATAAAGAATTATGTTAAACTAATATAATGGCTATCGTCTATAAATTTACATTATTATAATTATATTGAATTATTTTTATATTGTTCAAAACATTATAACTTTTGCATAAGTTTTTTTAGTTAACAAATAATTGTACATTAACCTTCACATTTTTATTTTTTAAAGCTAACATGGACTGGAGAGAGTAGATTGTAAATAATATTATAAATTCAAACATACATTTTAAATTCTTATTGGTCTTAATTTATAATTATATTATATTAATAACATGTTTCAAAGACTATTATTAATACCCGTATATAAAAACCTAAAAACTTTAATTTCAACAAATTATAAATTACATTTACTATTTAAAGTAATGACGTTGCCAACAATTAAAATAAACATATAAAGATACATATAAAAACATATAACAACATGACATGTACATTTAATCATAAATAATTCTATTTTTTTCGCTAAAATTTAGTCAAATTTACGAAATTATATACTTTATATAATAACTGTTGACCACATATTATCACATACATATGACTATTACAATTGTGATTAATTTATAAATATAATTATGAAATTTATACAGTATTTATGTTGTACAAATTGTACATGTACATATTAATTTATGTTGAGGGTCAAATAAATTAAATAAATAATAATCATCGCTTTCATTCTTTGTATTTTTATAAGTTTTTATTAAAATAATTAATCTTTGCTAAAATCTTTTCAACAATTGAATTATCAGAAAGAGTACGGACGTAAGTAAAGTAATGTATTTGTATGAGAGACTCAAAGTTGTGATAACTTGAAAAGTTCATATCAGATTTTGACAAACTATATACCAAATTGTTTGGAATAAAATATGACTTGAGATGTATATCAGGATTTTTCTTGTAAATAGGATGAATATGAGTATTGTGGTATAAAGTGATAAAATATACATAATTGTAACTCCTTCCCATTTAAAATCTAAATGTTCAATTTTCACAATCAGTGTACCAAATTGTTTGTAATTAAATATTAAAAGACATACTTTGTAAAATTTACAATATTTTAATATTAAAATGTAATAATTAGGTAGCTATTTGTTCTATATCGATTTATAGATGTCATAATTAAAAAATCAAAAATCTGACAAATTACTTTTTGTATCATTCAATTACAAACAATTTGATACCCTGATTGTTAAAATTGAACATGTAGATTTTAAATGGTAAAGAGTTACAATTGTGTATATNTTTTATTCCAAACAATTTGGTATATAGTTTGTCAAAATCTGATATGAACTTTTCAAGTTATCACAACTTTGAGTCTCTCATACAAATACATTACTTTACTTACGTCCGTACTCTTTCTGATAATTCAATTGTTGAAAAGATTTTAGCAAAGATTAATTATTTTAATAAAAACTTATAAAAATACAAAGAATGAAAGCGATGATTATTATTTATTTAATTTATTTGACCCTCAACATAAATTAATATGTACATGTACAATTTGTACAACATAAATACTGTATAAATTTCATAATTATATTTATAAATTAATCACAATTGTAATAGTCATATGTATGTGATAATATGTGGTCAACAGTTATTATATAAAGTATATAATTTCGTAAATTTGACTAAATTTTAGCGAAAAAAATAGAATTATTTATGATTAAATGTACATGTCATGTTGTTATATGTTTTTATATGTATCTTTATATGTTTATTTTAATTGTTGGCAACGTCATTACTTTAAATAGTAAATGTAATTTATAATTTGTTGAAATTAAAGTTTTTAGGTTTTTATATACGGGTATTAATAATAGTCTTTGAAACATGTTATTAATATAATATAATTATAAATTAAGACCAATAAGAATTTAAAATGTATGTTTGAATTTATAATATTATTTACAATCTACTCTCTCCAGTCCATGTTAGCTTTAAAAAATAAAAATGTGAAGGTTAATGTACAATTATTTGTTAACTAAAAAAACTTATGCAAAAGTTATAATGTTTTGAACAATATAAAAATAATTCAATATAATTATAATAATGTAAATTTATAGACGATAGCCATTATATTAGTTTAACATAATTCTTTATATTAAAAACATTTAAATATATTTTGCAAATAACTTTAAATTGTAATAAATATTCTAGGTTTACCATGGCTCTGAATATACAAAATGCTGTATTTGGTTATAGTATTAATAATGTAATTCTTGATCACTTAACGGTGAAAATACCGAAAGGTAAGCAAGATATTATTTACTTATTTTACAGATATAAAGCTGATAATATAATGCTGATATATTGTATAAGAATATTATATTTTAAAAAATATTATACTTAAATTACAGGTAAAATATTTGCAATGTTAGGTCCAAACGGAACCGGAAAGACCACATTAATGCGTGTAATATTAGGACAATTAAGATTAACATCAGGCACAATTGAGGTGTTTGGCAAAATGGCCGGATCTGCAGGTTTGGGTATTCCCGGACCGGGTGTCGGGTATATGCCTCAGGAGTTGGCGTTATTTGATTACTTCACAATCGGAGAAATACTTGATTATTACGGAATGATATATCATATGAAACGCGAGGAAATTGATGAAAGCGTTGATAATTTGCGAGAATTATTGCATTTACCGGAAAATTCCCGACTAATTAGTCAATTAAGTGGTGGACAACAGCGCCGGGTGTCGATCGCCATAACAATGTTACACAAACCCAGACTCGTTATATTGGATGAGCCCACTGTTGGTGTGGACTCTCTGCTCAGGCATAGGATATGGCAATACTTGGAGGATATATGCGATAAATACGGTATGAGGCTAGCAAAAGCTATATACGTATATATTTTAATATAATGTTACATTTTAGGCCAAACAGTGATAATAACGACCCATTATATAGAGGAGGCCCGGAGTGCGCATAACGTGGCGTTCATGAGATCCGGCGCTGTATTGAGACAATCAAATCCCAAACAATTGATGGATGAATACCAGTGCCCGACACTGGAGGACGTGTTCCTACAGTTGTGTCATTCAAGCGAAAACACCGTTACTTTGAGACATGACTTGAACTCCAATGACAATACAGACATTGATTTAAACAATAATATTTTGACAACAAATGAGAGAAAAAATTACTACAAAAACAATGCGTTCATTGATTGGCAACGAATGAAAGCAATGCTAATAAAACAATGGATTGCTATTAAACGGCGGCCGCTATTCATGTGTGCCTATTATGCTTTGACTATTATAACTATGGCATCGTTGCACCTGATAGTTGGTCAGGACATTAAGCACATACCGGTTGGCGTATATAATAGCGATTTAATTGGTGACAATCAAACATCATTATCACATTTAATTATTGATTCAATAAATGCGCAAAACATACGTATATCTCATTACCCATCGATCGATAGCGCCGTTCAGTCGGTAACAATTGGTGACAATTATTTGGCGCTTGAATTTCGGGACAACTTTACCGACAGTTTTGAGACACGAGTGACCGATATGTTTGACGCCAGCGATGATGTCGTTAAGCAAAGCCTTATACATCTATATGTAGACCTTTCAAGTAATTAACATTATTTTAAATGTAAATTTTAGTTACAACAACAATTCATTTAAAATATTTATATTATATGTTTATTACAATTAGACCCACAAATGTACGCTACCATGGTTAGATACCTATTGGAAGCATTTAGTATATTCACGCAAAAATTGGGCCAAATTGTAAACAATACAAATATCTATAACCAGATGAACGCGATTAGGGTTAGCGAAGTATTTAACGGCGATTTAAGCAAAACTCTGACCACATTTATGTTTGTCGGACCGCAACTCATGGTATATGCAGAGTTTAGTTTGTGCTTGATTCTATCGACATTTATCATGATAAATGACAAGTCGTCCAACATAATGAACCGGATGTTTGCCGCCGGTGTCACTCAGTACGAGTATATGGGCGCCCATATAATCATCAATATTATCATTAATTTAGTTCAGATCATAAGTGCGATGAGTGTTGTGTTTGTCGTATTTTCCGTTCAGCAATCGGGAAGTTATTGGGAAATATTCCTGTTTCTATTCGTGGAAATGATGGCGGGCACTTTCATCGGTTTATTACTCGCTGTCATTTTGAGCGATCCCTTTTCAGTTATAGTAAGTTTATTACTTCTAATTATAGCTTTATATTAATTAATTAAATATGTTTAATTTTTATACATTTATAGATTTTTGTCATGGGAATTTTATTTCCCCTGCTATTCATATCAGGTATCTTTTGGCCACTTGAGGCCATTCCCCATATGTATCAGTTTATAAACTATATAAATCCGGTGACATATCCAATGCAATCTATCCGTAATATAATGGCACGAGGTTGGACATATCAACACCCAGATGTTTACCATGGTTATTTGATGAATATTACAATTGTTATTGTTTCATTTTTCTTAAGTCTGGCATTATTTAAACCCAGTTCCAATTAATATTTGTCTATTAATAAATGATAAAAGTAAATGGTATAATAGAAATAATTACTATACGATAATAGAATAATTACAAAACAATATAATCAATTAATTGAAATATATTTTTTACTAATAATTAAAACAATAGAAACTGCAAATTAATATCATGATAGATTAACATTTAAATTGAAAATTTTAAAATATAAAAAATAATCTAAGTCTGTTTTCATTTTTATACATCATTGCAAAATTATTAATAAAAAGATTAATAAACTATAACAAACAATTAAAACATTTTAAGATGGGCAATTGAATTTATTAATTATTTTTACAAAATATTTGTAAATGTTTTATAAAACCCAAAATAATATAAACTAAAATGAGTTATAAATATTGTGTATTAAAATATTTATTTTAGGATACATGAACTGAATAACTTTATTTGTCCAAAGTTGAATTATTTTTATATATAATTATTTAAATCATATGATAATATTTATTACAGTTAGCCAACTGGTGAATTACAATGTAGTCATATTTTTTATAAAACAATATTATTAACCGAGAATGAATAAACCGTACCCACGAAAACCGCACCAATTTACAAATGAAAATGTGTTTTATAAATTATAATTCATATTAACTATGTTCAAAATTTTGGTTAGACCAAAACAGTTGTTTCAACTAACATTTGTTTTGAATATTTTAAATAAAATCAATAATTTAATAAAATTTAACTAATTGTAAATGTAAATAACACAGAGGACAATATTCGCCAAATTAAAAGTAGTTATCATAGACTATTATGTTTATATACATCTATTGGCATAATCGATAAGTCTTTGTCTTCATATAGATTTAATAGAGTTTATACAATAAATTTTTAAACAAAGTCAGGCAAAATAATGTATTCCTATGGGAATGCGTCTGTTTTTGTGATTACCGACGCTTGAAATCGCATGTAAATTGACCATACTCAAACCATAGTAGAGATAATTAAAAATCCCTACTCTTCCAATATTGTGAATATCTAATGTATACATCCATATCATATATAATGGCCAACTCTGACCGGTGCCTGAACTGTGGCCACTTGATTATCGATAGTCGACCCGATTGGCGGCCTGTGTTCGGTCGGTTTGCATTTGATTCCTGTTATCACAAATGTCATGATTACTGCTCTAAACTATTGTTGGATAACTAATAGTAAATACCAACAACAAAATAATAACTTCCAACATACCTTTTGCAAAAATATTTTTACTTTCAAAATATGTTATTTTTTTGGTAAAAAATATTGAGCTATATTTTGAAAAATAATTCCGACTGAAACATTAAAAAAATTTCCTGTATAAACACCAATCATCCAATCTTTATGAAACTTGGTTTTTGGTGCCTAGGAATGTTGACTTAAATTATAAAATTAATTTGGTTAAGATACCTCTATTAAATCTATACGAAGACAAAGACTTATCGATTATACCAATATTACCTAAATATTAAATAATAAAATATAATTTGACTCTAAATACATATCAATTATAATTCAATGTCAGAATAAATACAAAACAAGTTTACATATTTATATGTAGTTAAGCGATTAATATATGAAAACTAAATTGTTATTTTATATGGAATAATAATTATATATAATATACTGATTGAAGGTCTAACTTAATATTCATATTAAATTCTAATAAACTAATAAAATATTTGTCTAGATAAAAAATTAAAATTAATTTTACTTAACAAAAGATATAATGATTCTTATGAAAACGTTATTATTAGTATAGTACACGTGTTCATGTAATTATTATAATTTAAATGATTATAATAATAATGTTATGGAATCACCAAGTGCAATCAATCAAGATGTAATACCACAAACAACAGAAAATAATAATCTAACTCATAAATTACATGCAATGGTGCAAGGTAAACAAAATTTATTAAATTAAATGCAAAATATAAACAAATTAATATGTACATTTAATTTAATAATATATAAAGTATACGATGATGGTGAAATACCAGATGAAACAATTAATACAACACAAACTAACCTCGAGGTGTTGGCCATAAGAAACCTGACAGAGACCGCAGTGAATTATACGTAACGAGTGTATAAGTTATGTTCAATAATTAAACGTACTATCTTAAACACGTACTTGAATTTTAATGTTTTTTATAAAAAAAATATATTAGGGAAAAATATACCAATGTAGAACATTATATTGTTCTATAATTATATTGAATTATATTCAAGTATATAATTACAGTTTACTAAAAGTGTACATACAGTATATTCGAATTTATAATAAAGTACCTTTTTAAGTTGTATAAATTAAAATTGTTTGCAATTAACCACACGATTGATTTACAATTATAATTAAACAATAGATTATAAATGACAATAATCAAAACATTTTTTTATTTGCTCTAAATATTTAAAGTAAAGTATTACATCAACAAAATGTTAAAATATAATTATTTTAAACTTAAAATAACTAAACTGTAATTAATATCATAACGTAACTTAGATAATAATCTTAAAATAAATAGGATATAAAGTTGGAAGCGATTAAAACTAAAGATCATATAAACCACTTTATTAATATTGAATTGAGGTTAAACATGCCATATAAACACTGTCCAATCAATTAATTATTAATACTAAAATCATGTGTAAAATTATATTTATTGGTATAAGTAACAGTTTAGTTTCATTGTGTGACATGTGTTGAAATCAAAGCTTGGTGGATGGCTTAAACATTATTTTTGCATTAACAATTAAACGATCGTGTTAAAAACTTTAAGTAAAAGTAAATTAAATTTTTACTACATTTCAAGTTGTATGCATCAATCATTATCCAATTCTTACATTTACCACTACAATTTTTTACCACAATTTAGTATGAAAAATGTCGGATCGTTTGGCTTCCCTCCCCTCTCTTTTCATGTCAGTAAAATCTTACACACACTTTTTGACCCTGCTTTTAATTATACATAAATTAATTATAATTTATTATAATTAAGCACATTACAGTATATCCGGCTAGATGATTGTATTAAATACTGATGTGATAATTGATTATGGATATAAAATAGATTATTAACATGTTTCGGTAAAGATCTTATAAATCACACTATATTTATTATATGGAGAATTGTGGTTTAAAATGTTTGTATTGCCCTAATCTTCTATCACATTAGTATTAAATACTATCATTTCAATTACAATCAAATTATTTTTTAAAAATACAAATATTTTTAGATTAATGTACAAAGATTATATAGTTTATAAATGACTTTTACAAAATATACAAAATGTATGTCTGGATTGAGTTTGAAAACTTGTTCACTCGTTAACAACATAAGTTATGTTTGTAAAATCATACACTCACTAATTATATACTTTCCATAAACTATACGCTTATTTATTATAATTTATTTAAAAATAAAATAAAGTTTATTTAATTGTTTAATACAGATATTTCTAGATTAAAATACAAAAATTAGGTTGGTCAATGGTTCGCCAGTATAAAAAATCAATTAGTGTTATAATTATTGTGGATTTTATTTAAGCAAATGTTTACAGTTTATTAAAATGTAAATATAATAAAATTTATAATTACTTACTTTTTATAAATTGTATAATATAAAATTGGTTGTAATAAACAAGTAATTCTTTGACAATTAAAATTTTACAAAATTTAAAATAGAATAGATTGCAAACGGTAATAATCAAAATATTTTCTCTATTTGCTCTAAATATATAAAGTACATCAACTAACTTGTAAGTGTTAAAATAAAATATTTTTAAAATTTAAACATTGTAAACTTTTCAATAACTAAACTGTAATTAATATTATAACTTTAATTAGATAATAATCTAAATAAATAAAGTATAAAGTTGGTTCGTTCTGATTTTCCAATCGTTGACATAATTAATAAATTTAATGAATTTTTACCAACTTAATATTTCAATTAAAAAGATTTTAGTCAAAAGTTTAAGGCACAATAAAAATTTTTAAATATTTTATATTCTAACATTTATATAAAATATACAATATTTCTAAAAAATTAAAATTATTTGTATAATTATTTTAAAATTATTTTGTTGCTGAAACGTTCTTAAACCAATTAATTAAATGCTAAACTATAATCATATAGAAAACTCAATTCATAAGTAGAAATAACAGCTTATAAATTATGTATGTAAAACTTATTAAGATAGAAACTAGTTCATTTTACAATAATTAATGTTTTATAACAATTTAAAACAAATTAAAAAACCAATAATGATGAACTAATTATTTATATTTTTAACATAAAATATATTTAAAAATATAAATTAACTTTTATCATTGTGTTTTAAATCAATTTTTGCTTAAACTAGTTATACAAGTATTATTAAAAATAAAGGCCAGTAAATGCTTATGCCGATGTATTATGTATTAATATAAAATATATGTATTTAATTTGATTTATGATTATAATAACAGTTTATAAATGTATGTAAAAATAGTGCAACTTATTTAGGCATCTTGTTAAAATAAGTAGGAAACTCGATATCATTTTCAACAAATCACATTTATTAGACTTAACCCCATCGCTTGACACCGCACATGTAAATTTAGTTAAAATCTCAATCACGATTATACAAATTATCATGATCACATACTAGTTATTTTATATCATGGTGAATTACATAGTGATTGCACCAATAATAATATTTAATTTATAATGAAAAATAAATTATTGTTTTGCTCATTTGATGACATTATGCACAAATAATTGATTTTTATAAATTAATCATGGTCATCGTATAATATTCAACGCACATTTTAGTTAAAACTGTGAAAGCTTTATTAAAATTTAAAATGCAATATTGTGAAAAGTAATTTAATAATATCTATTAAAAATATATTCAGCTAATTTATTAAAATTACAATTTAATCAACCAGTTGATCAACTGTAATAAATATTATAGTTTAAATCTAATATTAATCTTACAAATAATAATATTGAAAAATTGGGAAGATGCCGTAGAACCCATTTTTAAATTGATTAACAAATGTTGCAATTTGTTTTGAAATTAATATTCATTAAATAATATCCAAAAAAAACATTTTTGATTTTCAAAAATAAGAAACCACTTTCCGTCAAAATCGTATTATAAACACTACAATAATTTTTATGATCAAAATAATAATTAATTAATTTTATTAATATACAACTACTAACTAATATTATACTATAATTATTTTTAAAATTTAAACTAGAAAATTTACTTTATAAACATTGTTACTAGTTTTAATAGTCGGTTCAATAGTAAAATTAGACATTAATAAAATTATTTAATGAATAGCTGAGTATAAAGTGTTTCTACTTGTTTAAAAATACCCGAGTTTATTATAATTGGATTATAAATTCCTGATCTATACGTACTTATACTTTATCATTGCTGTTTTAATGTTTTCTTATGGAAAAACACGAACAAATGTCTGCTTCCCTATAAATATACATTGTGTAGTTTAGAATGCCTTTTACAAATTATATTATTGGATTGAGTTTAAAAATTATTAATATATGACACTCAAATAGTATCCAATGTTGAATATCAATTAGTTTTACAATTATATTAGATTATATTCAAGTAAATGTTTACAGTTTACTAAAGTTGTAAATATAATATAAAATTTATAATAAACAACTCACACAGCGATGCTATACGTTAACCATAATTCGGGTGATGCATAGGATTAGTATTGTTTATAGGATTAGCATTAGTCCCATCGACTTAACATTGTCCATAGGACTTTAATTAGCATAGTTTCTTTAATTCTTTAATACAGATATTTCTAGATTAAAATACAAAAATTAAGTTGGTCGTTTAGTGGCCCCACAATAAAACAGCAATCGGTTTTATAATTATCGTGGATTATATTTAAGTAAATGTTTACAGTTTATTAAAGGGTATATATATAGTAGAATTGATAATTAATTACTTATTATAAATTGTATAATATAAAATTGGTTGTAATAAACACTTAATTGTTATACGATTAAAATTTCACAAATTTTAAAATAGATTAGACTACTAACGGTGATAATCAGATTATTGTTCTAGTTACTTTAAATATAATATATAAAGTACATCAACAAAGTGTTAAAATAAATCATTTTTTTAAACATTGTAAACTTTAAAATAATTAAACTGTAATTAATATCATAACGTAAATTTAATGATGATCTTAAACTAAATAGGTTATAAAGTTGAATTAATCAACATCACTTTGACATAATTAATAAATTAAATTAATTTTTACAAACTTATTATTTCAACCAAAAAACAATTCAGTCAAATTTTGAGACACAATAAAAATTTTTAAATATTTTATATGCAAAACAATATTTTTTAAATTTAAATTATTTTTATAATTATTTTTTATTTTAAAGCTATTTTGTTCCTGGCCAATTAATTAAATGCTAATACTCTAATCATATAAAAAACATTTCATAGGTAGAAATACCAGTTTATAAATTATGAAATGTAAAACTTGTTAAGATAGAAACTAGTTCATTTTACAACAATTAAAGTTTTATAAATTTTAAAACAGATTAGCAAAACTATAGTAATAAATTAATTATTTATATGTTTACGTAAAACTTATTTTAAAGTACAAACTAATTTTGAATTAAATTTTTGCTTAAACATTAGTTATACCAGTATTATTTAAAACAAGGTTGATTTCCTTTTATTCCGATTAATTACGTATTGATATTAAATATACGTATTTGATTTTATTTATTATTTTAATAACAGTTTATAAACAATTTGGTCATTCTTTAATATTATGCATACATTTTAATTTATTTATATAAATTAACCATGTTCGTCTTAAAATATTCAATGCACATTTTAGTTACAACTGTGCAGGCCTTATTATAATTAAAAACGCAATATTCTAAAAAGTAAGTTATTATATGTTTTAAAATGTATCTAGTTAATTTTTAAAATTACAATTTAATCAACTAGTTGATTGACTTAATTAATATTATAGTTAAAGTCTAATAATAATCTTATAACTAATAATATTTAAAAAATTGAAAAACCATTTCATTAGATATATTTACATTGATTAACTAGTTTTGCAATTTGTTTTGCAATGGAATTTCATTAAATAATATTTAAAAAGAATTAAAAAATTTTAAAAATAAAAAAACACTTTTCGCCAGAATTGTATTAATATTTTTAAACACTACAATAATTTATATGAGCTATATAATAATCATATAATTTATTTTATAAATACTACGACTACTAACTAATATTATACTATAATTAACTATAACATTTAAACTAGAAAATTTACATTAAACTGTAATAAACATAAAATCATAACGCAAATTATATAATAATCTTAAAAGAATTAAGATATAAAGTTGGTTCATGTTCGTCTGCCATTCTTTGACTTAATTAATAAATTTAATTAGTTTTTACTAAAATATTTTATATTCTAACATTTATATAAAATAAACATTATTAATAAAAAATTAAAATTATTTTTGTAATTATGTTTTATTTTAAAATAATCTTGTTTTTGACTGAGAATTCGACCAATTAATAAAATGCAAATACAATAATCATACATAAAAATCAATTCATAAGTTGAAATAACAGTCTATAATTATGTAATGTAAAACATGTTTAAATAAATACAAGTTTATTTTACAACAATTAAGGTTTTATAAGATTTAAAATAGATTAGAAAACCAATAGTGATAAATTGATTATTTATATTTTAACATAAAACCTACTTGAAAAAATTAAGTAACTTTTATAATTGTCTTTTAATACAATTTATGCTCAAACTAGTTATACCAGGATTATTTAAAATAAAGTAGCGATTATTCCAAATAATTAAGTATTTATATTAAATATACGTACTTAATTTGATTTATTACGTTACTACCAATTTATAAATTCATATTAAAATAGTGCTACTTATTTACCCTGATATTTTAAATAAATACAACCGTCTCTATCATTTTCAATAAATCACATTTATTTTGTTAAACCTCTCGCTTGACCGCGCGATTTGATCATGATCCCTACTAATCCGGTTGACATACTGTATATAATATCATGGTGAATTATATAGTTATTATAGCACCAAAAATAATATTTAAATTTATATTTAAAAATTATATATAATAAATTAAATAAATAAATTTAAAAAATATAATAAATTAATGTTTTGCTCATGTTATGACATTATGCATACATTTTAATAAATTTTTACAAATTAATCATGTTTTTTGTATAATGTTCAACAGATATTTTAATTAAAACTGTAGAATCCTTATTAAAATTAAAAACGCAATATTGTTAAAAGCAATTTAATAATATGTTTTAAAAATATATCAAGTTAATTATTTAAAATTACAACATTGTAAACTACCACTTTGCTAACTGTAATTAATACTAATCTGTAAATTAAATAATAATTACATAAAAAATTCTACATAAAATTGGGGAGCACGTAAGGTGGTATGTTTTTGGTTAATATATTGACATAATATTTACATTTTCAAATTATATTATAACTTTTTACAATTTTATTTTATTTAAAATCTTAATTACACATTTTTATAGATTAAACGCTTTTAGTTAAAACTAATCAGTGATCAAGCTTAATACAAATGTTTAACCCTTCCTGTGTACCGTTAAAAAGTTACGTAGTTTGTATCGTGGTTGGTTTTCCAGCCCATGCTAAGTCAATGGACAAAGTGTGCGCAGTGTACGGCGCGTGTACCGTGGCTGATTTTTATTGAGCGCAGCCAATGCACTGTTTTATACTATCACTCAGTGAAAAATGTTAAAAAGTTGATTTACTAATTATCTATTTAATTTTTAAATATAAGTGTTAAAAGCATTTTAATTGTTTAGATTTATTCAATTATATATATTTGAGGCATATCTGGATTTTTATAATGAATGAATTAGCCGTTGATTTTACATTAAATGCTAAAGTTGAAATGGCTGAAAAATCAGCCACGGTACAGAGGAAGGGTTAATGAATTATGTAAAATAATTTATAAAATACATTTTGTTGTTAATATGATATTACCAATGTCTTTTAATCAAGAACTTTTCCGTTGTTAAAAATAAGTAATTTATTATTATTAAAAATAAGTATGTCTTTTGTCCAATTAATAAATTATGAATGCTATATTAATGTATAAAATTGAATTTATTGTTACATATGACAGTTTATAAAATTTGTTATAAAAAATTGTTTATTTTACAAAATATAAAGTTTCATAAATGGTAAAACAAACTAAATTATATTTAGAACAATACAATTGTAATAATCAAGGCATTTATATTTTAAACATATAACATTTATAAATATACAATAACTTTATAAGCTTGTATTATAATTATAATCTAATAATCTAGTATAACCAAATTAATTAAGTATTAATAGGTTTAAAACACTGCTCGAATGAGCAAATATTTTAGGGTAACATAATTTATATTCAATTTATTATCATATGTATGCATTCAAATGTTGTAACTAAATAATTAAAGAGATAGATTGTTTTAATTTAATAAATCTAGTTGTTTATATTGAGAATTAAATTTAATATAACCAATAGCTTACTCAAATACTTTTTAATAGTTTACTCGGTATTCCTTTAGTAAGGACAAGAATCGGATGCGTTTTTGGATGCTTTTGCACTGAAAAACATATTTTTAGATACAAGTAAT
>CAJPIZ010000393.1:0-25753 GCA_905368565.1 Medioppia subpectinata
CTTAAGAAAACTAATATTAAAGTTGGAGATAAAGTTAGAAAAGCTTATAATATCAAGGCATTTGATAGAGGTTTTTATCCAAATTGGACCGATCAGATATATACTGTAGAGAAATCTATAAAAGGCGGCAATCAAATAGTTTTTAGATTAAGTGACCAAGAAGGCAATATCAGCGAACAGCGGTTTTATCCAGAAGAGATTCAACAAATAACTGAAAATCTATACAGAATAGAGAAAATAATTAAAACTCGTAAACGAAGAGGCATTAAAGAGCATTACGTAAAGTGGTTAAACTATCCCGATTCGTACAACACTTGGGTCAAAGATGGCGCGTTGCAAAATATTCACTTATAAAATCTGTAAAACAGATTTAATATTATTTATTATACAAATATTTGTTTTGATATCAGTAATTTTATTTAGTATGTATAATTTAGCTTTTAAAGATCAAAATAAAAATTTATATAGTGTATTGTTAAGCAGTGCATTAGGTTTTATTTTACCAAATCCACGACTGAGAATATGTAATAAAGTTATAAAAGACGTGTATATTAAAAAACATAACTAAGCTATTATAAAATGCATTGTATATGGATTCAATTTGCGTGCTTTATAATAGCCACTATTGTATTAATTTTTACTGAATTGTATTTTAATAAATCACATTTTAGAAAACTTGAGTGTTTTAACATTACTGGTAACAATAGTNTGAGTGAATATATAACTCTTCAATCTAATGTAAATGTATTGAACAATACAATGTCTGAATTTCGGACAATACTAGGAGAAACTAAGACCCTAAAAGGCGAGTGGGAGGTGGCCTTGTCCCAAATATCGTATACAAAATCTTGGTTTAATATATTAAACAATCATAATGTAACATTATATGATGAAATGGGCAAAATATACGGTGAAAATTATGAAAATGACAATAATTTCTCAACATTTGAAAATTTAACCGAAAAGTTATTGCCCGAAAATGATGAAAATGATTATGATTTCACAATTTATGCTGGTTTCTATGATTCGCCACAAAAATTAATTCAAGAAATTAATAAAATATTCAAAAAATTTATTGGAATCAACCCTCCGCATCTGGTCTACAATGAAATCAACAATTGTGTTACATTACATTGCGGTAGTTTTAACTCAATTAAATTATTTCCTAATTTAGGCGATGAAATTGAAGATATATTGGGTTTACGGGATAGAAATAATTTATACAATATGTATAATCCTACGCCTAGTACATATGAATATGTGTTTAAAAACTTGTATTCTCACAATGTAGTTAAAGCCTTTCACCCTGTAGAAATGACTGGTGGGTATCATTCACTATATTTATATAGTGATGTTGTCTATCCATCTCTAATTGGTGATACATTTGCTCCTTTAATGAGAGTAGTTGAAGTTCCCAGAAAATATAAATTTGGTGAAACTGTACACATTAATTACATAGATCCTCATTATAGGCGTGTACGAGTAAATGAATTTGTAACAATAGAAATATCAATTAGAGACGATACTGGTTTACCTATACCTTTTAAGTTTGGTAGAATTCAATTAACATTACATTTTAGAAAACATTATAAAAGAGACTAAACATTAATTTTATTAATAAAAATTCAATTCATAATGGAAAATCCATATAAGGACTATTTTATTAAACAAGCCGGTAACGGTATTGTAGCATATTCTGGACATAGATATCAGACTGGAAATGGTTTTTTCGGCAAAATTCTAAAATATGTTAAACCTGCATTGAAATATATAGGCAAGCAAGGATGGGATGCTTTTCAAGGCATTGGAAATGATGTATTAAGAGGTGATTCTTTAGGCGATGCCGCCAAAAAACAAGCAATAAGAACAAGTCATAATGTAATTAAAAACCTTGATGAAGAGATTGTTAAGCTTAGATCTCAAAAAGGTATGGGGCGTAAACGTAAACGCAAAGTGTCTATAAAAACTGCTGGACCAAAACCAAAACGACGCAAAACAGTGCGAAATAAGTCTAGAAAGCTATATAAGAGGAAAAGATCTAAACGTAAAGTAATCGCGTTTTAAAAATGTCAATACATGAGTTATCACCGTTGTTGGCCTTGCCAGAATTGGACCTGTTTGGTGTACCGCCAACACAGCTTATGATTGAAAGTGATGTGCAAACAGAACATAGACCTTTTAGTACAATAACTAACGCAACATCACCAATAGAGTTTGTTGTTCATACGGGATTAGATGACTATATAAATTTGAATAAAAGTGAATTATATATGTGTTTGAAAATTGAATTAAGTAAAACAAATTTAGCTGCAGACCCAACAATAAAAACTGATGACTGGAAAAACATAGCACCAGTTAATTATTTATTAAATGCATTTTTTAAGCAAATTGATGTAACAATTGGTCAAACAACCATCACCACTCAATCAGTTAATTATCCGTATATAGCAGTTTTTGATTCTTTAATTAATGCCACACCAGAAGCAAGGCGAACTCATTTGCAAACAGCTTTTTGGCACAGAGATAAATATGAAGATATGGATGGCATTAATGAAGAAAGAAGTAAAAGGATATGGCCAACAGGAAACACATTAACTGAAAGTTGTGAATTTGAAATGTATGGAAATCTTCATTTAGATTTGGCCTCACAAATAAAATGTCTACCGGGTGGGATAACTCTATCTATTAAATTGTTTCCTAATGAATCGAAATTTTATTTAATGTATGCAAATTATTTAGTGCCTAAAGTAGTAATAACTGATGTAAGAATGTATATTCATAGATCTAAAGTTAATCCACAAGTCGTTGTAGCCCATAATAAGGCATTAGAAAGCCATAATTCAAGATATTTTATAAATAGAAAAGAAGTAAAGGCATTTATCATTCAAAAGGGCGCAATAGATTGTTATTTAAATAATGTCGAAAATGGTGTTTTACCACGAAAAGTATACGTAGGGTTTGTTAGTAATGAAGCATTTAATGGTTCGGGTCAACTGAATCCATTTAACTTTAAAAACTATAGCATAGGACATATAGCTTGCTATTTAGATGGCACTCAATACCCTCACAGACCATATACTCCCGATTTTTACAACAAAAAATATATAAGAGAATATTTTGGTTTATATGAAACTGCAAACCAAATACGGTACGGTTCAACACTTGATATAACAAAAGATGAATTTGCTTCGGGCTATACATTATTCGGCTTTAATTTCTCTCCAGATCTCAGCGATGGTGTAATAAAAAGTGGTTATGTTTCACCTCCAAAACGAGGATCTTTAAGAATTGAGATCAAATTTAAAATACCATTAATTGAAACAGTTAGTGCAATAGTGTTTTGTGAATACGACAACTTAATTGAAATACAAAATACTAGATTTGCAATTAAAGATTACTCATGAATACTATACAAGTTAATCAGTATTTACAAAAATACACATCATTTATGGGCACAATTATTTTCACTGTTTTTGGCCTAAATGTCAATTCAAGACAACACATAGAAGTCATTTAGCATCACATGAATTAATTCATTCAAAAGTAAAACAATTTAAATGTGATTTTAATAATTGTAATAAAAGCTATACTCTTAGCACTCATCTTCAAAGACACAAAAATAGCGTTCATTTAAATGTGAGATTTATTTGTGATTTTAATGAATGCCACAAAAGTTTTACACGAAAAAAAGATTTATTTCGACACAAAAGTTGTGTTCATTTAAATGAAAAAAGATTTAAATGTAATGAAGAAAATTGTAACAAAAAATTCTCTACAAAAGCGTCCCTAATTCGACACAAACGCATCCATTCGGGAGACAAACCATTTGTTTGTGATTTCAATGAATGTAACAAAAAATTTTCAGATAAATCTGATTTAACAAAACATCTGAAAAGACATAAGATTATAAAAAATCATTAATACAATTTTAGCAAGACCTAACAAATGTTTTGCTATAATTTCTACTTAAAAAACATATTTTAAAATGTATAAAACGTTAGATTAAAAAAAATTAATTTTTAATGATGTGTATTAATATCTTTAATAAAGATAGTTTTTCACATGTTTAATAATTCTCTATTTAAAATTATTAATACAGTGTACTCAAAAAATACCTTTCCCTAAGAATATTTGACATTTATATTTTATATGAATACTGTAAACATATAAATTTAATTAATTAAAAAATTTACAAAATAAGCATATATTATATTGTTTGAACTTGGAGTTCTAGGATGCTAGGACTTAATTAAGTTTATCATATAATTATCAATGAATTTAATTTATTAGTGATTTTAGTTATTATCAAATATATATCTTATAGGAAGTAGTCGGCCCACACGCCATCACAAGTTTGATGAAACGGATCACTCAATACGAGCCGTAAGTCCTTTGGGTCCAAACCGTGGACTTTGGGCGCACCGCTCGGCTCATCGGTTAACAGTTGCGGCCAATCAGAGTCCATATGAGTAGTAGATATGCCTAACGTTGTCGTTATGCGGGGTTCACATATTGCGTACAGTGTTATTTAGCACCATATAACCTTATATGTTTTCTCTATTAAACCTGTTTGATAGTATGATTTCACTATGTGAACCCCGCATTAATGTATAGCTATTGTGTGTAGCCCTTGTCCCTCATTTGTGAACCCACCCTCCCCCCTTTAGTTATACTTTTCGTAGTCTTATGTGCATTAGTTTATAGTTGTGTAGTGTTTTTGTCGTTTGTGAATCCACCCTTCATTGTTTATAATCCTTGTAGCCTTTTGTGAACTAATAGTCGTATGCAGGTGTTCAGTGTTTTCACCCATTACTTACGCTCTACACATTTATAGTTGTTGTAGCCTTTTGTGTACTGAATAGTTGTGTGTGCGCATTGTATGCTTTCCCCCATTACTTATGTTCCCCTACTTTATAGTTGTGTGTGATGTATGAGTTTTACTATCTAATAAATTACGTCTAAAAATACGTCTAAAAAGGGGACAAATTGTTTTGTACCCCATTTCGTCATGTTTTAATAAATGTTTTGTTTACGTATTATTTACGTTTTGATTATGATTTTAAAACTAATATTTTATTTTTTAATGAAATTAGTCAAAAATGTTTTTAATTAAATGTTTATTATTTTTAAAAATCAAAAAAGAAGTCAAAATACAATGTTTTAAATTCGGTTAACATTTCATTAATATCTACAATAGATCGAACTCCTGTTAGATTGATTTTACCATTTATTGATACATTAATTTTTTGATTTAATTTCATTACAATGATTAAATTTGGAAACAATTCTGGTTCATAAGACACAGATATATTTAATTTTTTAAAATAATAATATAAATCGCATAAGTTTATAGTTAAGCCAAAATCATAAGTTGCGGAAATGTTGGTTACAATGACATCCGTTAAAAATACCTTGAGTCCAAAGCTTTCCAATATGGCTCCGCCTTTAATAATAGCAGATTGTCCATCTTTTTCAGTCTTCGCACCAACACAAATAACTTTTCCCGATTGATATAGCATTAATGTTGTTTTAGGTTTGGGTATACGTATAATTAAGCGGACAAAATACTTGTCTTGAAAAACACAGTTTGAAAGTCTGCTCGAAATTTCATATAGTTTTTCTGTATATAGATTGCAATTATAATTAGCGCAAAGAGAAACACTTGTTATTGTAGCCATAATGTTGAAATGATATCTATCCACAAGCAGCACAACCTTCAGCACTTAATGCTAAACATTCACAACATTTACCACTTAATTCTATGCATGCGCAACAATTCTCACTGCAAATACACTCTAACATGAATTTGCCTATTTTTGTCAACTGTTCATGCAAATAACTAAAAAATTCCATTATTATTAATTAATTAAAATTTCAATTATAATATCAAAACTTGTTATTGTGGATTCAATGGGTCGTATGGCTCAACATCTATATCCATGGATTCTTCTTCTTCTTGAGGACACGGACAAGATATTTGAGGCTCTGGTTCTTCTATCGGGTTAGCAAATTTGAAAGATTTTGCTATTTGATTTGGTCTTTGAATAAGCTTATTAAGCTCTTTGCAAATTAGTCCTTGATTTGCATATAATCTTTGAATTTCGTCAATACTAAACCGAATAAGTGATCGCAAGCGCCTTGTTCGCTGAGATACAAGATATATGTTGGAGTGAATGCTATCGCGTTGATAATATAATTCAAAATTATTGTTGCCATGAGTGCCGTTAGTGTACTTTTTAGCACAAATTAGGTTCAATAACCAACTAAACTCTTGATAGGTTACGCATAAACCTCCGTGTTGTATATTATTATCTCTCCAATCACGTATTTGCACAAATTTATTAATTTTGTTGTTATATGTATTAGTAAATACTGTTAAAACACGAACAAAATTTACATCTTGAGAAATAATAAAGTGAAAGTTTGAAGTTATTTTCTGATCCATAGTTAAATATTTCAAAAGCAAATATTGGTGACACTTCCTGGTTTGCTGTTCTATACATTCGCTAAAATTTAATCCGCTTATCATATAGAAGGGAGCTCTGGCTCTTGTTCCGGTATTCACAGTCTTTTTAAAAGTATAATCAAGTTTTGTTTATTTCAAAAAACATTAAAATGTTTACCACTTTGTTTACTCATCCTATTAATAATTCAATTGAATACCCTAAACATATCACTGTCCAACGCAATGATAATGGAGAGTTGTTTGTGGACATTCGTATGATGTATAAAGAAAATTGGACAACAAAAGGCGTTTTGTCGACTCCAGAAGAATATCGTGAAATGTGGGAATTGATGCATGATTGGAGAGACGGGAAATTTGCCCTAAACAATCGTGAAGTGTATTTTAAACAAAAAGACATTCAACCAGCTTATGTCAAGGGCAACGCTAATCCTTATCTCTATGCATTGGGTCTGAAGAAAAAGGATGGAAGCAAAGAGATTATACTAAACCGTCACGAAATATTGGAATTAATCCGTATTAAAGATCAAATTGATAATTATTTGAACTTGAAAGCTTAACTTTACTTTGAATAAATAAAATATTATTAACTGAATCAAACACTGTGTTATTTTATTAACCAATCAAATTAAGTCTGTGACTATAAATAGAGCGGTAAAAATAAGGTTTGTTATCCATTCAATATGGTTGTTTCGCGTGATAGTTTCGATCGGTTAGGCGATGACTTAACGGGCGAAATTCTTGCCCAGTTAACAATTCGTGACTCTTTTGTTTTTGAAAGTGTGTCCAAAACATGGAAACGAGTAATTCGCAATCGCACACACCACACTTTGAGTAATTGCCAAGTGAATCATATGTCTGAAACGATTGAAAAGAATGAAAACCTTCATTATATGGTTGCATTGCCTCTTGTGATGACAATGTCGTTATGTAGATTTCTTGGTCTGAGATCTATTAGAATAGAGTCGGCATATTTCGTGAACCATTGGTCAACTTTGAATCAACTAGCGCTTCTAACACACATCACATTCTGCAACTACTTTGCTTGGCCTGAGACGTATGCGCACACACTTCTCCCCAAAAGTCTTCAAACTGTTTCGTTCAAGTCATCATTGCATTTCCGAGATACATCAGTTGTGGATACTTTTGTGGAAACATTCGGTAAATACATCAAAGAGTTACACTATCATTGTAATGAAAATAAGAAGAATTGGATAACTACGTAATTGACAAAATCAAGTCTTTGCCGAAAATCAAATCAGTCTGCAATAATGGTATACGTGTGTCTGAGGAAACAGTTGTTAAAACCATTAAAAATCTACCTGTAAAACAACTTGAATTTACTAATGTGGAATTCTTTGCGACATTAATTAATGTTTTTAATTGTATTAAAATTAATTATAGAAATTTAACTCTTCGTTTGCGATCTAAGAAACATATTATTTCTAATCAATATCAAAAGATCCTTCCCTTTAAGCAAACAATTGATCAAATTGTGCAATATGGCTTTAATTATACTATCCCTAATCCTTTACTTGATGTCTCAGATATGCCTGTTATGATTTTCTCTCAAACTCTTCAATATTTGTATTTGTATGATTATTATTGTTTTGAAAATGTATTAGAATCTAAATTATTTGAAAATGTGAAATATTTTCATTTCCGTTCATCTGGACCCTTAATGTTTCATAATTTGTTAACTTTATTGTCGAAAAAGACTTTACAATACTTTATTATTGATGAAGAACTACTTAATCAAGAGATTATTGATGTATTTTACCAAAAAGCACTATTGTATCCTCAGTATAAATATGTCATTACTGTCTATGGTGAGCCATTGGCTGAACTATATAGAATTTCTAATCTTAAGCTTTATTTGTATAAAAGAAGCTATTCTGATGGCTATTTGACTCAATATCCTTATAAGTGATTATAATTCAATAAAATTATGGGTAAAATTATAACAAATAAATTGTTTATTTATTTCTAAATCATTGTTTTTATCAGACTTTATTTGCATTTCTATGGGTCTTCAGAGAGGTCAACTTTACAATTCACTGGACATTCGCCGAGAATTGAAAATATTCCGAAAACATTTTGTCAACAAAAATGTTTTCAACGAAAATAAACTACAATTAATTGAATATATCATTGAAAATAAATATTGGAATAATTAACAAATGTTTTGATTAATAAAAATTAAATTTTATTTGAAAAATTAATGTGTACATTTATTTAGTATATTTATAATAATCTATAAGCCATTTCCATAACAACTCGCATTTTTGTTCAGAACAACGGAGGAGTCTGCGATCGGGTACTGACTTTTCATGAAAATGGCATACAGTTGATGAATACTGCCTTTTAAGTACTTGTAAATTTGGGCAAAAATAGTTTTGTAGTTCAATGTATGGAATTGATAGCTCGTCCAAAAGTCCTCTTAATTGATCATTTTTTATACCTATATATGGTTTGTCTTCTGTTGCAACTAAATCATATAATTGTTTTATTTTCTTTATACCGATTTTTGATGATTTATGTTTAATTTTTTGCATTGCTTTGCCGGTCAGAGATATTCCCAAAAGATTATTTGATACATAAAAATTAGTTTTACGATCTTTTTGATTCATTAATGAATATTTAATATTTGTTTCACACATTTCATTGGATTTCAAAGTATGTGATACTATGGCCACTTCTCGTGGATAAAAAACATTATCAACAACAAAACCTTGAACATCCATTATACAACATATTTTATTGATTTTTTCCATATTTAGATATCATATAATTATGTTTTTCTAATTTAAAATTTTTAACATTAATATAATTCAATTTCTTTAACAACACTTCCAAGTCTTCATAGCTGTTGAGGTCTTTTCCTTCTTCTATAAAGTTCTTTTGAATTTCCAATGCAAAGTGTCGATACGGTTCGGCCAAATATGGGGCATTTTCTTCAACATCGGCAATGAGTGTCTTTAGTTTGTCATCAAAATGGTTTTCAATTGCCTTATAAGCAATATTATATCTCTCATCTTTATAAAGTGATGATAAACTACAGCATTCGGTATAATGCATGTGCGAGACGATCATTAGTATCACTTTTATGATTAAAAAATGCTTGAAAGTGTTCAAAGCCATAGCCATTAAAAAAGTTTGCCAGAAAAAACACTGAATAGAGACCACAAGTATTTGAGTATAGACTTTGAAAACACACTGTATTATAACACCAGTTGTTACTATTATCTTTTATAAACTGATTTATTTCACTAAAACATGGCGGTAATCCAAATGAATCAAAATATACTGCTGTTCCAAATCTAGTTATAAATACAGCTACCCAGTGGGTTCCGGGTTCATTAGATTTATCTGTATTTATAACAACACCACTACGAGGTGGTATATGTTTTGGTAATAAATCTCTAGGATATGTGCCCATAAATGATGTGTATTTTTGTAAATACTGATTAACTTGTATAGTATTCATGAGTAATCTTTAATTGCAAATCTAGTATTTTGTATTTCAATTAAGTTGTCGTATTCACAAAACACTATTGCGCTAACTGTTTCAATTAATGGTATTTTAAATTTGATCTCAATTCTTAAAGATCCTCGTTTTGGAGGTGAAACATAACCACTTTTTATTACACCATCGCTGAGATCTGGAGAGAAATTAAAGCCAAATATCGTGTAACCCGAAGCAAATTCATCTTTTGTTATATCAAGTGTAGAACCGTATCGTATTTGGTTTGCAGTTTCATATAAACCAAAATATTCTCTTATATATTTTTTGTTATAAAAATCGGGAGTATATGGTCTGTGAGGGTATTGAGTACCGTCTAAATAACAAGCTATATGTCCTATGCTGTAGTTTTTAAAGTTAAATGGATTCAATTGACCCGAACCATTAAATGCTTCATTACTAACAAACCCCACGTATACTTTTCGTGGTAAAACACCATTTTCGACATTATTTAAATAACAATCTATTGCGCCCTTTTGAATGATAAATGCCTTTACTTCTTTTCTATTAATAAAATATCTTGAATTATGGCTTTCTAATGCCTTATTATGGGCTACAACGACTTGTGGATTAACTTTAGATCTGTGAATATACATTCTTACATCAGTTATTACTACTTTAGGCATTAAATAATTTGCATACATTAAGTAAAATTTCGAATCGTTAGGAAACAATTTAATAGATAAAGTAATTCCACCCGGTAGACATTTTATTTGTGAGGCCAAATCTATGTGAAGATTGCCATACATTTCAAATTCACAACTTTCACTTAATGTGTTTCCTGTAGGCCATATTCTTTTACTTCTCTCTTCATTAATGCCATCCATATCTTCATATTTATCTCTATGCCAAAAAGCAGTTTGCAAATGAGTTCGCCTTGCTTCGGGTGTGGCATTAATTAATGAATCAAAAACAGCTATATACGGATAATTAACTGATTGAGTAGTGATGGTTGTTTGCCCAATTGTTACATCAATTTGTTTAAAAAATGCATTTAATAAATAATTAACAGGGGCTATGGTTTTCCAGTCATCTGTCTTAATTGTTGGGTCTGTGGCTAAATTTGTTTTACTTAATTCAATTTTCAAACACATATATAATTCACTTTTATTTAAATTAATATAATCATCTAAGCCCGTATGAACAACAAATTCTATTGGTGATGTTGCATTAGTAATTGTACTTATAGGTCTATGTTCTGTTTGCACATCACTTTCAATCATAAGCTGTGTTGGCGGTACACCAAACAAATCTAATTCTGGCAAGGCCAACAACGGTGATAACTCATGTATTGACATTTTTAAAATGCGATTACTTTACGTTTAGATCTTTTCCTCTTATATAGTTTTCTAGACTTTTTTCGTACTGTTTTGCGCCGTTTTGGTTTTGATCCAGTAGTTTTTACCGAGGCTTTACGTTTACGTTTACGGCCCATACCTTTTTGAGATCTAAGCTTAACAATTTCTTCGTCAATGTTTTTAATTACATTATGAGTAGTTCTTATAGCTTGTTTTTTGGCAGCATCGCCTAAAGAATCACCGCTTAAAACATCATTTCCTATACCTTGAAAAGCATTCCATCCTTGTTTGCCTATATATTTCAATGCAGGCTTTACATATTTTAGTATTTTACCGAAAAAACCATTTCCAGTCTGATATCTATGTCCAGAATATGCTACAATACCGTTACCGGCTTGTTTAATAAAATAGTCCTGGTATGGATTTTCCATTATAAATTGAATTTTTATTAATAAAATTAATGTTTAGTCTCTTTTATAATGTTTAGTCTATCTTATAATGTTTTCTCAAATGTAATGTTAATTGAATTCTCCCAAATTTAAAAGGTATAGGTAAACCAGTGTCATCTCTAATTGATATTTCTATTGTCTCAAATTTATTAACTCGTACTCGTCTATAATGAGGATCTATGTAATTAATATGCACAGTTTCGCCAAATTTATATTTTCTCGGTACTTCAACGACTCTCATTAACGGGGCAAATGTATCACCAATAAGTGATGGGTAGACAACATCACTATATAAATATAGTGAGTGATACCCACCAGTCATTTCTACGGGGTGAAAAGCTTTTATCACATTATTAGAATATAAGTTTTTAAACACATATTCATATGTACTAGGCGTTGGGTTATACATATTATATAAATTATTTCGATCCCGTAAACCCAATATATCCTCAATTTCATCGCCCAAATTGGGAAATAATTTAATTGAATTAAAACTACCACAATGTAATGTGACACAATTGTTGATTTCATTGTAAACCAAATTTGGAGGTTTGATTTCAACAAATTTTTTAAATATTTTATTAATTTCTTGAATTAATTTTTGTGGCGATTCATAAAATCCAGCATAAATTGTGAAATCATAGTCATATTCATCATTATCTGGTAATAGTTTTTGTGATAAATCCTCAAAAGTTGAGAAATTATTGTTATTTTCATAATTTTCGTTGTATATTTTACCCATTTCATCATATAACGTGATTTTGTGATTGTTTAATATATTAAACCAAGATTTTGTATATGATATTTGGGACAAGGCCACCTCCCACTCGCCTTTTAGGGTCTTAGTTTCTCCTAGTATTGTCCGAAATTCAGACATTGTATTGTTCAATACATTTACATTAGATTGAAGAGTTATATATTCACTCATTATTCACAAATTTGATAATAACTATTGTTACCAGTAATGTTAAAACACTCAAGTTTTCTAAAATGTGATTTATTAAAATACAATTCAGTAAAAATTAATACAATAGTGGCTATTATAAAGCACGCAAATTGAATCCATATACAATGCATTTTATAATAGCTTAGTTATGTTTTTTAATATATACGTCTTTTATAACTTTATTACATATTCTCAGTCGTGGATTTGGTAAAATAAAACCTAATGCACTGCTTAACAATACACTATATAAATTTTTATTGTGATCTTTAAAAGCTAAATTATACATACTAAATAAAATTACTGATATCAAAACAAATATTTGTATAATAAATAATATTAAATCTGTTTTACAGATTTTATAAGTGTATATTTTGCAACGCGCCATCTGTGACCCAAGTGTTGTACGAATCGGGATAGTTTAACCACTTAACGAAATGCTCTTTAATTCCTCTTCGTTTACGTGTTTTAATTATTTTTTCAATTCGATATAGATTTTCAGTTATTTGTTGAATTTCTTCTGGATAAAACCGCTGTTCGCTGATATTGCCTTCTTGATCACTTAACCTAAAAACAATTTGATTGTCGCCTTTTATAGATTTCTCTACAGTATATATCTGATCGGTCCAATTTGGATAAAAACCTCTATCAAATGCCTTGATATTATAAGCTTTTCTAACTTTATCTCCAACTTTAATATTAGTTTTCTTAAGCTTGTATGTTGTATACAGATTTTTATATACAATTTTTTCATTAATTGAATTAACATTAATTGGTTTCATTTTAATGCTTCGATGATATGAATTATTATAAGCTTGTACAAAATTTTGTAATACATTAATATAACGACGACTGCCTTTTGATGTAAAATATTTAAACATACGATTTTTTAATGTCCTATTAAAGCGCTCTACAATTGCACATTTAATTCTTTGATCATTCGATGTAAAATATTTAATATTTAATAATTTTAAATACTTTTGAAGTGTTTGATTAATAAATTCTTTGCCTTTATCAGTTCTTAAATACAATGGTTTTCGTAACTTAAAAATATTTTTAAATGAATTTGTGATATCATTACCACTTTTAGTTTTTAATGGCCTTACAAACGCATATTTAGAAAAACAATCGATTACTGTTAAAATGTATTTATAGTTATTATTTTGTGATGAGAACTCTTGCATATCCACAAGATCTGCCTCCCATTGCTGATCACTATATTTAACATGTATTTTATTTCGTTTAAAAGTTTTGCGTTGAGGTTTGTGGAGAGTATACGTTAATTCACCAGATAACCATTTTTTAACATCCATTAGTTTAATATCTTTCTTTAAAAGCTTTGCTGCTTTATATAATTTAACTGCACTACTAAATGAGGCTCCATTTTTTGTATCATAATAAATACTTGATAACAATTTGTCAATCATAGTTTAATCCAATTAAATTTTGTTTTAATTTTTCTATTTTTAACAATTTGTTTTTTCATAGATTTTTTATTAATAACTTTTCTTTCTTTTATAACTGTTTTATTAGATTGCTTTTTATAGCGTTTATTTAGCCGTTTTTCTAACACTTTATGAACAATATCTTCAAATATTTTTAACATATTTTCATTTATTTTTGAAAAATCATGAATTTTCACAGATTCAATGGTTGTATTGAGCTCTATAGGCTTTTTATTGACATTAACTTCCGGCTCTTCTTTTTTTATTTTAACTTCAATTGGGTCATCTTCTTCCCCTTCTGGGATTAACTCTACTTTTCTAAATGACATTATTTTGCTAAATCAATTAAAGTTGATATTATTGGTAAAATCCACAGCCAACCACCACTTTGTACAACAAGTTTTTTCCTTTTTGCTTTACAATTGTTTTTATTTAAATTAACTAAACATTTTTTATTGTTAGTAGATAATTTGTTGTGATTATTTGTTAATTTTATTTCACCTTTTATAACGTTAACTGCAATTTCTTTCAAAGCTAAATAAATTTTTGGATCTTTTGATAATTTAGTTAAAAATTCTTTCTTATCTTTTTTGTTTTTAATTTGTGATGCATATTCAAGTACACTGAAATACTTTTTTAAATTGTCAGACATTATTTAGACATATAAGCAATTGGTCTTAATTTTTTATTAACTGGGAATATATTTGTTTGAATTCTTATATTTTCTGGAGTGTCTTGGCGTGAATCCACTCTTATATAACCATATTGTTCACTAGTGGCGTCGTTATATGAATCAATTAAAAATTTAGGATTATTTGGATACATTTGGCCACCTAATGTCCTTATTTGGGCTCTATCTCTGGGGTTTTTCAATAGTAATAAATAATGACAATTTATACTAACATTTCGCATTTGTTTTCCTTGGTGGAAAATATTTTGCGAAATTAATATCACACTTATGTTTAAATGATGACTACCTTTTGTAAATAAATTTGATAATTTTACGTCATTACCTAATTCTGTCATTAAATCATCAATAATTATTAAATGAGGGGAAAAATCTTTTATCTCCTCTTCTGATGGTAAGCCATCAATATATTTAATATCACAATTATCTATTGATATTGAGTACAAATTTTGCCATTGACCATAAGCCCAAATAACTTTAAGCTTATCTGGCAAATTTTCATTAAAATGGATTACTTCCTTATAATGTGTTAGTAATTTCCGGATTAAGACGGTTTTGCCACTACTCGTAGGCCCTGCAGTCATACAGGTGTACGGATGCTTAAAGCATAAATGTTTTTTGCGTACTTTCATTGTTAAGGTGATTAGCATTAATCTCTCTTTTATAGAGTTCTAAAACGGATTAAGTCAAAAAGATATAAATACTCAATGAACTTGAACTTGGCTATCAGTATTGATTCACTTGTTTTGAGTTATATTTTATACAAATTATTTTAAAATAAAATTGTTTTGCAAATCATTTTGATTAATATTTTGTTATTAATTTTATCAATAATTAACATAATGACTAAACGAAGTGCCTCGCCTGTACCAGTTGTGAACAAACGACGATTAACCGATGAAAGTAATGTATATTAATTATTTATAATTACATTAAAACTAACAAATTTTGTATTTAGTGAGAGGTCTATTGTTTACACACTTAGATGACTTTCCTGAAACTACAACACAAAAGGAAATGCTTGAGACAATTAAAACGTGTCCTGAAGGCAAATCAATGACTGATTGGATTAATGAATGTTTTTCATTAACTGAATCACCGGAACAACAGACAGAACCTCAGTCACCCGAATCACAGACTGAAACGGAATCACCGGAACCACAGCTCACTGGCACGAAACAGTCTGAACCACTCGAGCACAACACTGAAGGTAATTTCATTATTGTTTTAAAATAAAATAATTATTGTTTTATTTGAAATATACATTAATAATCATTACAAAGGCGAAATTGTCGATGACAACGAGATTGAGGTAACAAATGAAGACACAACTAATGCCAAAACAGCCGACGATACAACTCCCGATGAAACTATAAATGAAAGTATGTTTTTCCACTTAAATGTTTAAAGCTATATGCTAATACATCTTGTTATCATTTTAAGGGTTAATTGAATACACGTTTAAAGACACCGAAAAGAAAGACTACACTAGGTTTAACCGCAAAGTTATTAAGAGATGTGTCGAAATTAAAACTAATTTTGATAATTACAAACTCGATATGATAAAAGTTTCAACCGAAATCGATGATCTATATGAAGAACTCGTTGGTAGTGTAATTGCTAAACACGATCCAAACGACAGATACAGTGTTATGATTGATAATACCGATTTCAAATTGGGTAGAATCTATTTAGGAAATCGGTTAAACTCATTGTTTGATAAAACAGAATTTTCGAGTTATTTGCACAAAATCTGTCAATCGCAAAGTGAATATGTGTTATCGGATTTTACAGCCGAAGTTTACATCACAAAACCACCATCAGGATCTGGTCTCCCTAAGAGACTTCGAGCACCTCAATATGTTGACGAGAGGGCAATTAGCAAACGATGTGTTGTGACGATTAGAACACAAGATGGTAATCTTAAAAATATTTAATACAATATTTAACGTATTTTTAATTTTTAAATAGAAAACGATCATAGCTGTGGATATCGCGCAATATGGGTTGGAGGTTGTTATCATTCATTAGGAATCAAAAATGAGCCTAATTTGACTGCAAACCCGGAATTAAATAAAAAATGGCGAAAGGTTAAGGCTTATGATTCTGATGACAAACAAAGAAATGGTGCAATGGAGTTGTGTACAGCCGCGGGGTTTAATTGGCATGAACCTTTCGGTGCATACTCTGACGACTGTTCCAAAATGCAAACATTTTTAAACCAATTTGAGTTAAAATTAGTCATATATTCTCCGGTAATAGGCTTAGTATTTGCAGATCACGACTGTAACTACCCAAACGAAATATTTCTTGAATATACTGAGTGCAATGGTGTAATGCACTACAACTTTATCAAAGATTTAGAAGTGTATAAAAAGCCAAAACGGATCTGTAGAGCATGTTATTCTGACTTAACTGTTGGCCACAAATGCAGGACAATTTGTCAACTTTGTTCGGGTAGTCCAAAGTGTGAAAAGGAAGTATTTTACGACTGCATTGCTTGTAACAAAACATTTGTAAGTGAGAGTTGTTATAATAGACATTTAGGGTCTGCGCTTTGCACCTATAATAAGTATTGTAATAAATGTGAAATGAATTATAAAGTTACTAAACAAGAAGTAATAGCCGAAAGACAAGCATTTGTAGCAACACAAACTCCCTACGGAGTGTCAGCACAAGCTTCAGTCACACCACAAAATTCCGGCGATACGGAGAGACCTTTTCCTAAAACTTCTCATGTTTGCGATCAAAAAATTTGCAAGTATTGCGGCGAAAAATACATAATTTCACCACATTATTGCTATATGAAACCTCTTAGTAAAGCCAGACTGATTGCTCAAGACAAACAAAACAAAATTGTTGTTACCTACGACATAGAGTCAACACTACACGAAGAACCGATAACTAAAAGACATTATCATATACCTATTCTTCTTATATGCTGTGAGTAACATAATATGTTAAATAAAATATTTGTTTTAATTATATTTTCTATTTACAGTTGTTTATTGTGATCTTTGTTTATTCCGTAAACAAGAAAAGCATAGAGGCATTAACACTGAATGGATCCAAACTGAATGCGATATCTGTGGCGATATGGACTGTCTGTCGTTTAGTGGAACAAAATGTGTAAAAGAGTTTTGTGATTATTTATTTCACGATTTATCTGTAAAAGCACAGAATCAAAAGGCACATATCTATGCTTTTGCACATAACGCCAAAGGATACGACGGCCATTTTATTCTTAAGGACTTGATTCAAAGAGGTTTTATTGATCGCGTGGAAATAATAATGAATGGTATGAAAATCCTTAAGAGTGGCATTAATAACATTAGCTTTTTGGATACATTAAGTCTGTTTCAACAGTCATTAAGCTCATTGCCTAAAGCATTTGGTTTTCAAAGTAAGATAAAAGGTTTTTTTCCTCACAAATTCACAAAATCATCAAATTGTAATTACATTGGTAACATTCCTGCCATCGAGGATTTTGACACCAAATATATGAATCCTAAGACAGCTAAAGAGTGTCGTGAATGGCACGCAGACTTCAAACAAAAGTTTGCTCGCGGCGAAGAAATATGGGAATTTTCAAAGCAAATCCTAACCTATTGTTACAATGATGTACTTATCTTAACTCTTGCAATAATGGAGTTTTGTACATTATTTCAAGAGGGATCCGGTTTAGATCCAATAACTCGGCGCTTTACATTGGCTGGGATTGCATTGGAAACGTTTAGAGCCCTATGGTTAGATAAGATGACAATAGGAATTACACCAATTAACAGCTATTCAAACAAAAGAAAATCATCAATGATTGCTGATATATGGCTTGAATATTTAGAGCGAGAAAATGGAATAACAATTTTAGCCGAGCAAAAGTTTGGGCATTATTATGTCGATGGCTATTGTCCAGAAACTAACACAATATACGAGTTCAATGGCTGTCGTTATCACGGATGTGATGAATGTTTTCCAGATGAACGTGGAGAAAAACATCCGGATTTAAACAATCAAAGTTTTGTAGATGTGTATTGGATTACAGAACAAAAGGTAAATATTAAATATCATAATTTAATTTAATGTAATAATCTGTTATATTGTAGAAAAACTACTTTGAACGGAGGAAATTCACTGTTGTCACCGTTTGGGAGCACGAATACAATCAAATGTTAATAACTAATGAAAACTTAAGAAATTATCACAATTCACGACTCCCTTATTATAATAATATTAAAACATATGGGCATGTATCGGTGCGAGAAGCATTTTTTGGCGGTCGCACAGAAACAACTGCTTTATATTATAAATGTGAATTAAATGAATCAATTAAGTATTTAGACTTCACAAGTTTATATCCATTTTGTTTAGTTAAATTTGATTATCCAATTGGACACCCAATATTTTTAAATTTGTTTGACAATTTGAATATTGACCAATATTATGGTTTTATTAAATGTAAAGTACTTCCGCCGCAAAATTTATTAATACCAGTTCTACCAATGCGCGTAGATGACAAGCTGTTCTTTCCATTGTGCCGTACATGTGTGACTACAAAACAGCAAATCTGTGATCACTCTGAGTCTCAACGCGAGCTAATCGGTAGTTGGTTTAGTGAAGAACTAAAAGTAGCTATTGATAAAGGTTACGTTATAACTGAATTAATTGATGTTTTGCATTGGGAGCAAAAATCAAGTGAAATATTCAGACCATATATTCAACTATTTCTTAAAATGAAGACTGAAGCATCTGGTTGGCCTTCAGACTGTGTTACACCAGAACAAAAAGAGCAGTATATTGAAGACTTTTTTGACCGAGAAGGTAAATTAATTGTTTAATTATTGATTATTAATAATTATTTTATTTTAGGCGTTAAATTAGATCCAGAGAATATTGACTTTAATCCAGGAAAACGCTTTATTGCTAAACTAATGTTAAATAGTTTGTGGGGAAAGTTTGCCCAAAGGACTAATCAAACAAAAACAAGGATTTGTAAAGACTTTAACGATTTCTGGTCTTTGATAACAGATGCTAAATATAAAATTACTGGTAAATATTAATCATTTTACAACACAAATAATATAAATATAAATATATTCTTTAAAGGTGAAGAGCATATAGATGACGACACACTTATTGTAAGCTATAAATACATCGATGATGAATATGACATCCCTGGCAATACATCTGTTGCTCTAGCCGCTATGGTTACGGGCTATGCTAGAATTCATTTGTACAAACAATTGGATAAAATTGAAGAAAACAATCCTGGGCGTGTACTATATTATGACACTGATTCAGTTATATTTAAGCATAGAGAAGGCTTATATTGTCCACTAATTGGGAACTTTTTGGGAGATATGACAGACGAACTTGAAAAAGATCACGGAATTGGCGCTTATATTCAAGAGTTTTCATCTTGTGGTCCAAAGAATTACGGTTATGTTGTGAGACAACCCGACGGATCGACTAAATCCAAAATCAAAATCAAAGGAATTGCCATAACTGATGATAATAAAGACACAATGAACTACAATTTGATTAAAAATACTGCCAAGATGTACTACAGAGGCGTCCAAAGCGAGACATTTGTAGATCAGCTTCAGTTTAGATCAGATCGACATCATAATGTGTTTACCACTGTTTTCCCGAAGTTGTACAGAGCCGTCAGCGAAAAGCGTGTGATTGTTAATGAATGTTATGATTATCAGACAGTGCCTTATGGATTCATTAATGAACATTATAAGTTCACATAATTTATGTATATTTACAACATTAATAATAAACCTTGTATAAAATGATGAAATATGTAATAAATTCCTGTATATAAAGAGAACACAATAAAACTTTGTATCATTTATTATAACAATTTGCTTTAAATTTGTATTCAAATGGCTAAAAATTTTATAATGAAACGGTTTCTTGATGACGAAAGTAAGTATATAGTTTATTTTTAGTATATGTATTACAACTAATTATTGATTATAGCACCGCTTGATTTGGCTAAACGCCCAAAAATTGAGACCAAATCAGTTGAAACACAGACTGATTGCAACAAAGAAAACCTTTATTTCAAGCTCGTATCGAAACAAAATATGACGAAAATAATAGCTGCTCTTCAAATCATTGTTAATACAGCAGAAGTGAACGCTAATGATATTATACGTATAATTGATATGCTTGTTAAAGCACCAAATTTTGTAATTAATTATAATTAACTTCTTAATAAACATTTATAAGTTAGAACCGAGAAAAACTTTGACAATTTTATTTATAAATTTTAATTATTAAACAAAAAAGTTACTAAAAGTGTTAATTAATTTTATGTTTTAATAACTTTGTAAACATTTTACGAAAAAAGTTAATATTTTTAACAAATTAGTAAACATTTTGTTTAAAAAGTTAATATTTTTTACAATTTTGTAAACATTTTATGAAAAAAGTTAATGTTTTTAACAATTTTGCAAACATTTTGTGTAAAAAGTTAATATTTTTAACAATTTTGCAAACATTTTGTATAAAAAGTTAATGTTTTTAGTAATTTTGTAAATGTTTTGTGTAAAAAGTTAATGTTTTTAGTAATTTTGTAAATGTTTTGTGTAAAAAGTTAATGTTTTTAACAATTTCGTAAACATTTTGTTTAAAAAGTTAATATTTTTAACAATTTTGTAAACATTTTGTGTAAAAAGTTAATATTTTTAACAATTTTGCAAACATTTTGTTTAAAAAGTTAATATTTTTAGTAATTTTGTAAATGTTTTGTGTAAAAATTTAATATTTTTAACAATTTTGTAAACATTTTATGAAAAAAGTTAATGTTTTTAACAATTTCGTAAACATTTTGTGTAAAAATTTAATATTTTTAACAATTTTGTAAACATTTTATGAAAAAAGTTAATGTTTTTAACAAATCAGTAAATGTTTATAAGTAAACAGAAAAAACAAAATCAATTTATTAAAAACAAAAACAGAAAAACAGAATTAATTTAATAAAAACAAAAAACAGAAAAACAGAATTAATTTATTAAAAACAAAAAACAGAAAAACAAAATTAATTTATTAAAAACAAAAAACAGAAAAACAAAATTAATTTATTAAAAACAAAAAACAAAAACAGAATTAATTTAATAAAAACAAAAAACAGAAAAACAGAAAAACAAAATTAATATAATAAAAACAAAAAACAGAAAAACAAAATTAATTTATTAAAAACAAAAAACAGAAAAACAAAAAACAGAAAAACAGAATTAATTTAATAAAAGCAGCATAGCAACATTATTTGTACATACAAACTGTACACAAATAATTGCGTACAAATATATCTATGTATATAAATTTTCGCTTTATTTACTAGCGAAGCGTGCGAAGGGTGCACTTATCGCACTTCACGCACTACCACGCACTACCACGCACCACTCGCGCGCCTTCACGCGTGCTTCGCACGCGCTCATGCGCGTGCGTTACTTTTATGCTATTTTTTGGTACAGTAATTTTACAACATAGATAAGATAGAGATAACAGATGTTGATAATAGACATAAGGTTACAGAAAAGATGATCATCATTGATAAGATAAGAGATGTTGCTAATAGAGATATGATTACAGATAAGATAATCAACATTGATAAGATAACAGATGAGATTAAAGATAAGATAACAGATAATAATAAAGATAACTAATGTCTATTCTATTAGTTGTAACTATTCTATTGTCTACTATTATCTGTGTTCTAGTAATAGTAACTATTCTATTCTAATCTAATAGCTATTACTATTCTAATGACTATTACTATTGACTATTTCATGATTACTGCTATAGATAAGATAAGATTATCAATAATGATAAGATTATCAATAATGATAAGATTATCAATAATGATAAGATTACTGATAATGATAACAGGTAGTGATAAGATTACTGATAATGATAACAGATAAGGATAAGATTACTGATAATGATAAAAATAATGATAAGATTATCAATAATGATAAGATTATCAATAATGATAAGATTACTGATAATGATAACAGGTAGTGATAAGATTACTGATAATGATAACAGATAAGCTATTCTAATGACTATTACTATTGTCCATCACTATTCTAATGACTATTACTATTGTCTATTCCTATTCTAATGACTATTACTATTATCTATTCTATTGTCTGTCTCTATTCTAGTCACATGAAGTGTTACTGTAATAATATTATAATTAATAAAAATTTTTAATTAAAAATAAAATCAGAATATTTTGTTTTGCGAAAAACAAAACATTTATTAAATATGACAAAATTGTGGACAAAAGGCTACAATACTTATAAATACTACAACTATACATTAGTACACAAAAGATTGAACACCTGGTTTGGATTAACATACGGTTAATATAATGTAAAGTAGAGTGCACACATAACTGCCTATAAATAAGAGGTATGAGAAATTGGTGAAAAGCAGTACACAAGTACAAACAACAACTATTAATTAGTATGTGTGGCTGAACACCTGGTTTGGATTAACATACTAATTAATATAAATGATGTCATATTGGAGCTATATTTATTGGTATAAACTGATTACAATTGAGATACTCTCTTTTTATGATGAGGTCCTTTTTTCATGTCAACCAGTGAGATGGGTGCTGTTGCAATCCGTATAGATGATGACATTTGCGTTAACACAACCGTTGTTTAAATATTCAATAGATATTTGAAGTACTCAAAGGAAAAAAACGATCTTAAATATTTTAAAAATCAAATTGAGATTAATTATACACTGTATGCACACACGTATGCATACAAACCTGTGTTAGTGTTTAATGTTTGAAATAATTAACACTGTCATTAAAAAAAAGTGCATATGTAGTGTACGGTATAATGTAATCCAAATTTATAATAAAGTTAAATAATAATTATGTGTATAATTAACGCTTTATGTTGTGTTTAAGCCCTCATATGAATATATGTCCCAAACCTTGAAAAGTGCATATGTAGTGTACGGTATAATGTAATCCAAATTTATAATAAAGTTAAATAATAATTATGTGTATAATTAACGCTTTATGTTGTGTTTAAGCCCTCATATGAATATATGTCGCAAACCTTGAACTTCGGCTAAAACTATATAAAAAGTCGTTTTTACTACCAATAGATGTATTGAAAAGTAACGCTTAAACGCATAAACAGTTTGAATAAACAGCTAATTATCCGCAAAATATATAAGAATTTTCTTTAACACAAAAATAAAGCAAAATTTAATAATCAAAATACGAGCCAAACGTTTCATAATAAATACTTAATTGAGTTTCACTAAAGGCTAGATATTTAAGTGATAATTACACTACTTATTAGTATTTGGTTTTCCACTGCCTTTTGCAGTGATTTTTGAAAATCGTTTAAAACAAACTATACTTTACTTATAATGAGAGTGTAATGCAAGAGACGATTGAAATTCATTAATCTTTCGCTTCAAATCACAGCCAAAACTGATGCATAAATAGTGAAGAATAAAAAGATATTTTTAATTTTTAATCATTAATTTATATCACAATTTATTTTAAGTATTTCTCTCATTATATACTCGATAATTATTAATTATAAGTAGATCTACAGATAATAGACCCGTCTTATTAGCTAACTTACCTGTATATTAGTATACTTTACATTCGCTGTATGTATAGTTAGCTCACAATTATATACGGTATTTAATTTGGAGGCTATTTTCCTCAATAACTTAATTTACTTAATGATTAATTAAAAAATTTAAACACAAACAACAGCAAAAAATACTTCAGTAAATAAATATATAGCTGTTTGTCGGGGAAGTGAAACCTAAAACAGTGCTCACAAATTAGTTGCTAATCAAATACATTTAATGTATAAAAAATGTACACAATTTTTCTCTCTCTTAAAGTGAAGTACATTATAGTTTAGTTAAGACAAAGTTTAGGCAAACTATTTAGCGGTGACTTCAAAACACGCCTCACATCACAAAATAGAGAAGTCATTCCCAAATCACTTCTCCATAGATATAGCCCTCACTTTTGGGCCAAAGACTTCCACTTCAGGTCTTCACTACATATTTCTCCTCACATTTGAGATAAGAATTAATTTGTAAATTATTTTCTTCCCTTCAGTTCTCTCCTGTTTTGTCTGTAAAATATATATTTGATATATTGTTAGCCATCAAAGAAATAACATTTTATTTTAAGGAATATATAGTGTTTGGCTTGTATTACAAGTAAGGCATTTTACCAGATTTTATGTGTAATTTAATTAACTAAAAGTCAATGACAAAACTCTTATTTTATAAATATGTGGTTTACAATTATAGTAAATACAAACAATAATTGATTAGAGATTTATATTTAATATATACTTTAAGTATATTATAAAGACATTCACTTATATAAGGCATATATAAAAATTTGTTATCTAAAACAAACCCTCCCTTTCTTTCGACTCAAAAAATATTTTATAACTCAAAAAAGTTTTCAAAAGGAATTACGAGTTAATGTTGTATTCATTTATAGTTAAAGACATTTTATATTATAATTTATTGTTTCAGTTCTGTTGCTATAATTAAAATTTTATTTCATATTTCAGTTGTGTTTTTATTTCATTTCGCATTTATAATAATTCATTGCATTATTTTATGACACAAATAAATATTTTAATTTTTTACAGCAGAAAAAACAAGAGGCCCTCAAAAAAGCCAATGGATAGGGAGTCCCGTGTGTTTGGTGTGGGTATACATGTATGTGTGTGTGGACTGACTGTGGACTGACTCGGCTATTGTCTGTCACACATAAACCTATTGAATGAGAGAGAAAAAACCGGAGGCAATGGTTGCGCTCACGTATCTAATGAGGTTCACTAATCTGTGAGAAATAATAACCATTTGATTAACCGTCCGCTCAATAGTGTACTACAAATATATATACAATTTATA
>CAJPIZ010000394.1:0-25705 GCA_905368565.1 Medioppia subpectinata
AATTGCTTTCTATTTAGCATTTACACAGGGTAATACTAAATTTATAAATAATTTATATTAAAAAAAATACTACAAAATATATATCATATATACAGTGATACCAAAAACGGACGATCCGTTTGACTTTGGGGAGAAGCCCACCGAATATGATGTGACGGAACATGTAATCAGTTTATTAAACCCGATCGCAGATATGATGCGTGAGGCAGAGGCCCAGTACTACCGGACACAAGGGCTTACGGTTCACATACTGTTATACGAAGATCTAATAAGGTGGGCCAAAGAAATACTACCATGGGCTAGAGATCTACTACTGGCTATTGAACCGGAACCTATACGGCATGTCATTGTAACGCATTTTGTTGGCGAAGTAGCCAGGTTAAATTTTATGGCTACACGTTTGACTCGGCTAAGAGCTGGTAAGTCTATTGAAATAAAACCAGGCGCTGATGAGCAATCGCTGTTGACCTTGCTGAAAGCACTCGAACAATCCATTTACCGAGCATTAGATCACGTGATTGCAGAGCCGAGACACCCATTTTGGGGGACTTTTCATCAAGAGGTTGTGTTTAATACTTACCTAATAATTTACACTTATATTATTTTAAGAAAGTACAATAAAATATCATTTGCATCTAGGTTAAGAGATTTATGACAATTGAGTTCTCGAAATTATATAAAGCTATAGACGAGTTACCCGCTGGTGAGGCAAAACTCAAGAATATTCTATTGATCACGATGGATTTAACACATGCTATGCTACCGCCACTGTAAATAAAATTAAGTAAATGTTTTAACATAAAAAAATAAATATTACTTTTTATTGTTTTATGTTATTTGCAAACATTTATTGCATTATTTTTGTGAAACCTGTTACATAATATGAAATATTTATAAAACAAATTAATTTAAATTAATAATTAATTACATAAAACATACTGCTTAAAATATTTTAATTATAAAATTATTATTCATATAAAAAACAAATGCCTTATACTTTTCCATAATAAAATGCTTATAAATTTTATCATGATGAATTTTGTTTGTGTTATATTAGTGATTGGTCAATTTGCAATTTTAAACGCTACGCCAGTGTGGCCAACAGATCCAACCATGGTTGAATCTAATTCTCTTGTAAATATGCATTGCAAAAGCCATAAAGATTGTGCGCCGGGATATAAGTGCATGAATGACATCCCATCCGAAGAAATTGCCATATGCTTTATTAAACAAGGATAATTATGTTGGCCAAGATGTTTCACAATATTAAAATAATGCATATACAGTATATGTAAAGTTGTAATTATTACCAATAAATAAATAACTAATGTGAATTAATAAATTTTGTATAAATTAATTTTTTAATGAGTAACCTTGGACTATATTGAGGCCATTGACTTAATGTAGTCTAAGGTCATTTAGTAAAAAGATTGCCCAAAAGATAAGTTAACAGACATACAACGGACTGGAGCGCCGGGGGTTCACACACCCATCACTAACATTGGCCACTCAATAGCACCGGGAATATGTTGGAATGAAGCTCATACTCACACACATGAGACACGTAATCACCACGGTAAAATGTGTGTGTGTGTGCGAGATTGCACAGGTATGTGTACACAGACATACACACAGATCCCCTTTCTTGGTCTACAGTAACAGATAATAATAGATACCGTAAGTAGAGATAAAAGTGCCATAAAAAAGGGACAGACATCTCACACACACACAAACATCACACAAGTCGAGCCACACACTAACTATTGATTATCATTATTACCCCCCATAAACACATCACTAACTACTAAACACAATGGCTGAATGGCACCCGTACTCCGGCGGCAACATTCCCGGCGACGCAGTGGCCGGCGGTAACGACGTGAACGGCGAGACCATGTACGTCGGCCGAGCGCACGAGTCCGGCCATCTGATACCCGGCAAGATTGTGCCCTCACACGGGGTTTGCTACGTTGCCTATGAGGGCGATGAGAAAGTTCACCCTATGTACGAGTATTTGGCGAACCCCGCCTACGGCTCCCTCATCTGGCGCGGCGCCGCCGACGGACAGATACCCTCCGGTGCCATTCACGGCGGCCGCACTGCCGACGGCGAGACACTGTTTATTGGCAGAGCTTATTACGAGGGCTCGTGGGTCATAGGAAACGTCCAGGAGAGCCGTCAGGTCCTGTACGTGCCCTTTGGCGGCAAAGAAGAGGCCATTTCTGACTACGAGGTACTCACAGCCGACTATTAGATCGCCAGTCAAGTTATGTGATATGAGTGGACCGGTGCTGGTGTGACATAACATCTCTGCCGGTGCAATGAATGATGCTTTTTTTAAATTATTATTTATCGGCATTTAAATTGTATGCAGAATAAGTATTTTTTTAAAAATAAATATGGTTCAAATAATTCCTTTAATATTTCTACTAAATCATAAACTAATAATTTAAAATTATACTTTAACATGGGAATAAGTATAATTCATTTAGATAACTCTGAGCCATCTGCTCTTAATGTAGTCCGAGGTCATTTTGTAAAAAGGTTTGCCTGGGCCAATTTAATTTATTGGTGTAAACTAATTATAAAAAATCATCTCTTAATAAAAGTTTGTGTTACAAATTGTCCGTAATGAACTTTTTATTTAATCAATAAGATTATTTGTAATCAATAAAAGTTTGTTTATTTAAAGTTTTTATTTATGATAGAAATTGCATCAATTGATTAACATAAAATTGTGGTTATATTATTTTTGCTTCATATATTTATTATATTGTCCAACAATTAAACTTGTCCTACAAATATTATTTTAAATAATTTAAAATGAATTTAAATGAAAGTGAACTTGCTACACTACGAATAGTATGGGACTCATATACAGCGGATTTACCTGGCAATGGGTGTGATTTATTTATCAGGTAAATATAATTTTTTAAATATTATTAAATATAAATAAACTTCAAATTATACCAATAGTATTAAAATAGAATATATTTACAGTGTATAATCTACTGTACATTATATTAAAAGACTATCGTAAAAAATAATTACTAAAAATTAAAACACAAAATAATATAATAAAAATTACTAATTATGTCAACCATATCTAAATTTAATGACACAAATTAATTAACAAATAATTATAATTATATTATTAAAACACAGACTATTCAAAGAAAATCCATCGTATATACAGTGGTTCCCGACATTTAGCGCTCAACTGAAGGGCGATCCGCAGGTTATCGGCGCCTCTGAGGCCGACTTCGGGTGGATATCGGGATTCATAGACGCGGGTATTGCGGGCGATAAGCCGGACACTGGCAAACATCTGCGCAAATTGACCGGCTGTCACGTGAGAGCTAAAGTGACCGAGGTGATGTACGATAGGTTTAAGGAATGCTTAGTGAATGAAATGGTGATCAAATTGGGCGACAGTGTTATGACGGAAGATACGGTACAATTGTGGCATAGATTTTTTAACGATATCCGCGACACAATTTATCCTCTGCCAGGATCTATATAACTGGTATTTAAACTTATTGGTAATTAAATATCTAAACAATCATAATATTAAAGTACATAATAAGTGTATATTATTTAATTAAAACTTCAATTGTAAAATTTATTTTAATTACTGATGTTTTATTATAAATAAAAATTATTAAATATTTTAAGAAAAATGAAGTGAGAGAAAGAGAGAGATGTTATTTTAAAACAGTTTGAAATTAAATCAATTATAAATTTTTGATTATTTTTTTATTCAAAAAATAACCATAATGCGTTATAATAAAATACATTCACAAAAACGTGGGATTAAATGTTTGACTGTTTATGAACTAACAAGCTGTTATACAAAATGTTATACAAGAGTGATATGTCATTGAATTTACGCAATTTAAATGTTTATTTATAATTATTGCATTTATATTTCAAATAATTGCTTATATTTAAGAAGCATCAAAATTATATTATTATTTTACTTTAACAATAAATTTTTCAGTTAGTTATAATACAGCATAGAAATGAATCTAAATGCAAATGAACTAGCTACTTTACGCACAGTTTGGGATGCTTATTCAGCCGATTCTATCAATAACGGTTGCGATCTATTTATAAGGTAATTACTATTCAACTACATGATTTAATATATTCTGACTAAATATTATTATCATTAAAATGATGCAAAAATTACATAAATTAACAGATTATTCAAAGAAAATCCAACATATATTGAATGGTTCCCAAAGATTGGCCCCAATCTTAAAGACGACCCGGAGGTTATAGCTTTAAGTCAGACCGATATACGGTGGGTATCGCGGTTTATCGATGCGGCTATCGCTGGTGATAAACATGGCACAGGCAGATACTTGCGTAAACTAGCAGGGTGTCATGTCAGAGCAAAAGTAAACGAGGTGATGTACGACAGATTCAAGGAGTGCATACTGAGTGAATTGTTGGAAAAATTAGGTCCCAGTGTTATGACGGCTGATACGGTACAATTGTGGGATAGATTTTATAGTAATATACGAGTGGCTACATTTCCTTTGCCACCGTCTAATTAGTTATGAACTGTAAATTAAACTTGATTAACACAAGAATTGTATTTGATTTAGTTAATTAGACTAATATTTTATTAACGATGTTTGTTTTCAATTTTGTCAAACAAGTTATTTAAATTTGTTTTATATATTAAATTTAATTGTTTTATAAAAATATTTACTACAATTCAATAATTATTAAAAACCTTTGCTAATGTCTATTTAAATAATTTTAAAAATACTTAATTCAAAGTGATAAGTTTTATAATGTTAAAACATATGTTAGTAAATTAAAAAGTAAGAATTTTTAGAGGGGGAGAGAGAGAGTGAGAGAGAGAGAGAGAGAGAGAGAGAGAATAAATGTCCTTGACCATCATCCAACTAAAAAGAATATTCACAAGACAATCTAACTTTATATCTAAAATATAAATCATAATGTTATGTCACATAACCTTTGTTTATTATGAGATATTTAAGTGTTAGTTGAAGTACAGGAATATCTAAATATACCATAAGAATAATGAATTATAAATAAATACACTTCATATTTCAAATTATACTTAAATTCTCTTGATATTTATTAAATAATTTGTGAATGATGTATTATTAATGATCATAAAAATAAAACAATAGGTACAAGGGGTTATAAAAAAAACTATGTTTTATAAATAATTCAATTTTTCAATAGTACAGAATACTGCCATATAAAGTATACATACATGTAAACTGTACTGTACTGTATAATGCCAAAATATAATAGCAATTAAACCTTGGATACAGTAAATTACTAATAAATCATTATTATCAAATAATTCTTATTTTATGGAATATACCAAAGTCAACTTATTCATCTATTTTATAAAATAAACACACTGACTTATGACTTAATGACTATTTTACCACAGTGCAACCATGCACATATTGTACTTGTTCTCAATATTACGTAATAAACATGAGTAAATGCAAGAATTATCAAGAATGTTGCACAAATATATTAAATGTTACTAAAACAAGGTGGTACTTTATTATAAAATTTCATGTTTATAGTAAATGTACACTATTTGATAATATATAAAATAAATATTATTTTAAACATGAAATACAATTCTTACAATTAAAATAATTGTCTAATATTTTTATATAAATATTCAGTAGTCTATAACAAGCATGTTTCAATATAGCAAATAGAATAAATTATTAAACAATTTACAAATAATCAATTAGGAAAATCATTTAATGGATGTGCTAAATCAAGATGAATTAGCTACATTGCGTAGCTCATGGGACGTATATTTGACAAATATTGAGAGCAATGGAAATGAATTATTTATCAGGTAAATTTTTGTTAATTTTGTAATTCATCTAAGCATTTGACATTACCTTGTAAAATTTCTTGTTCTCTCTCTCTCTCTCTCTCTCTCTCTCTCTCTTATACTTTATGTAAAAATTATTATAATTTTTAATCTCATTTTCAGAATGTGTTTCACATTTTTCTCCCAACTAAACGGACAGTCGGATGACCACTACATAGCGGACAACGACCGGCAATACACCGACCTATCAGTAGACATGTTTTTTGCTAAACTATCGCTAAACACAACTAATCCTAGAGTACGAGTGGCTGTCCATCAAAGGGACCAATTGCTGAGAAATTTATACAAAATAAAACAAATTGAATTTCCGGTGGACAGTCACCGGTCCTACACCAACATCCAATACAGCACAACCCATATTAATTCACTGCAACGCCCGTACGAAACCGATTGTGTGGATTACAGCCAACACCAGAGGGCGTATAAATCGCTGGTCGATTGTATATCTAATTGTAGGATCGATGAATTCAGGCGATTACTGCCCGGTCGGTGGCCCGGAAGCTACTTGGCCTACGATCATGAGTTAAATTTAAGTATTGTTAACGTATACGACTATTTTCAAACTAATATTCCTATGGATGTTCAGCTAACTGCTAGATGTAAAACTTTATGTGGCATGAAATCTGAGTGTCACCAAGTGTATTATCAGTTACAGTTAGGTAAGCTCCCGGTCATTTGGCCGGGTGGCTATATTGTAGTGTACCCTCCCGTGCGTTCTGACTTAATCTACCAGCATTCGCCCATGATACTTTTTGATGCATTTATTTCGTACATAGCCTCCTGTGTTAGCCTCTGGTTTGGCTTTTCTATCGTAATGCTTTCAAATGTTGTTATCGTATGTTATAGATATGTACGATCTAAAAGTGTTTTGTTTTATTATAAGTTTGTTTATAATGACAATAAAATGTTTACGGTGAATTTGCATCTGCGACAAGTAATTAATATTCAAAAATCCAGACCAATTACTAGATAATTGACATTGGTTAAACATGTTTAAAATATTTTAGAAATTTGTTGGTATAATGAAAATTAATAAATGTTTCAATACATGACTATTTAATAAATTGTTTATTTTAAGTTTAAAATGTCAATAAAGTACAGTTAAATAATCACAGTTGTTTAAATTTAATCATCTTGCTAAAACTATATCATCGCACAAAATTTTGTAATTTTTAGCTCGAATGGCGCTAGATGGTATTTGTTTAATTTGTTCGTCGAGTAATGGGAATTGTACATTGAAAAAGTCAATCACCTTTATAAATAAAACAGTATTATAAATATTAAAAACAATGAACTTTCTCTCTCTCTCTCTCTCTCTCTCTCTCTCTCTCTCTCTCTCACCATTTGATGTATTTCAGCGTTAATGTGGCCCTTCATGTCCTCCACCGACATGTGTTTGTAGTATTTGTTGTAATTTTGTTCGTCATTTTTCTGTGTAATTTTGTCGGAAATATCTGTTTTGGATATATTATTGAGAATTTTGTTTTTTTTTTAATTTTTTTAAGCTCTAGTTAATTTAACGTTAATTACCTTGGTGTTCTTGTGTTGTTAGACTGTTGAATAAGCGGCCAATAAAATTCATTATTAGTAAGTTTATACAACTTTAATTATTCAATATAATTTAATTATTAAATATAATAATACTTTTAATTAATATAAATCTGTATTTTATTTTTAGTATGGTTTAATTGTAAGAGTCAGCTCTTTTTATACTGTTCATCGCTTATTTCATTATCACTACTAAATTTAAAGAGTTGTGAACCAACATGCAACTAACCACTATTATTGTAATCTATGTCCTTTAGTGCATTAGCTATACGATTAGATTACATGTACCGTATAATGAACAATCATTACCATTTTAATTTATAAATAAAGTGGATAAAGTAAAAGCAATTCGTACGTTTTGTTTGCCTTGTTTTATTACAATTTTAATTTGATGGCCAAACATGATTTTAATTTAATTAAGTATAAAATTTTAAAATAGAAATACTAAATTTTTATTATAAAAAATAACTTCTTTTACAAAAGTTGTATCATTTTTTCACTTCTTATACAAAATCAAAGTTAATTATTTAAAAATCTGTTTTATTAAATTAAATACTGTTATTTATAGTCTGGGACCAACAATAATCATCATGGCGGTAAATAGTTTAGCCCAGGCCTGTTTAGCATCATCACCAAACGAGTCAGCACCTAGTTTTTCTGTCATTTCGTCCATNGGGCGGGCACGCGATGGGGGTTCTGTAAACTAGTTATTTTTATTTTGCTTTTAAATTTTATTGTTAATAATTTTAAATATTAACAAAATACATATCAATATTTTCATATAAAAACTGTAATAAAATATTTTAAATATATTTTATGGGAATAAGTAACAAACTTTAAAAAACATTTGTATAGTTTTAAGATTAGATTTAAGTTTAAATTATAAGAGTGTGTAAAACAGCTGTCAATGTATTGCAATACAAAAGGGCTATCAATGAGAGTGTGTATTAAATAAGAGCTCAAAGAGTGTGTATAAAAAGGACTATAAACATAAATAGTACCATGGTACAAAAACAGCGCTGTAAAATGGTTAACCAAAATATGATCATAAAGTGTATGATAGCCCTAATCCTTTTTTTGTTCACTATTTATTTATTATCATGCGCTTGAAATATTTAACTTCAAATAAAACAATAATTTATTTCAATTTATGTTTAGGTAAGAGTACAGACAGAGGATTATTTATAGATTTAAAATTGTATAATGTCATTTTGATGTTAATTAATTATAAATAAAATTTCATTATGGGCAATATTGTGTTTTTTGTTGTTGTTAATTTAAAATAAATATTACATTAAAATGTATACAATATTAATCGTATGTGAAATATTCTAGAGTTTTCAAATAGTGAGGTAATAATTTCTCGGAAATTTTATAACAATTTATTAAATTCATATTAAATGCAATACAACTTTATTATAATATACAAATATCTTTACAAATACAAACATTGCTAATTAAGATAAGGTGTCAATTGGTGCACAACCTAAACGTCATGAAAGTAAGCAATGCACCCAGCATGTAATTTTACTTGTATAATATTTGCTAGTTCGAGATATCTTAAGTACTATTATCATAATTAAATATTATATTAAAATTGCAATACCAGACACAAGTATAATTTACGGTTCATTTAGTACAATATCTATCAACTTATCTCTATTATCTAATGACATTATTATTGCTATCAATATACTTTACAATCCAATGTATAATCTTAATATATTAACCAATTTAACCTTGAAGGAACTTATTGCGCTCCGGAATTTAGTCGAGGTGTATATAAATGCTCTAGCAAATTGTGAATGCATTAACAGTTACAAAATTAATTAATATATTATAATAGCTTTATTTGACAAACAATAATTTGAATTATAATTTGATATAAAGTATGATCAATTAAATAAAATAGTAATTATTTATTAAATAATAATAATATAATTTACTAATTAACAGAATGTCTGGCCTAACAGATGCTGAGATGGTTTTGCTGAAAAGCAGTTGGAACTCGTATAAGGCTGATATACCTACCGTGGGTTGTGATATGTTTATTACGTAAGCAATAAATGTCATTTTTGCAATTGATAATTATAAATTCTTAATTGTCCAGGTTGTTTGAACGGCACCCAACTTATAAAAACTGGTTTAAAACGCTAAACTATGAAGAGCCCATTAAAGGCAACCCTGAAGTAATCAGAATTGCCCGTGGTGATTTTGCATTACTCACCAAGCTCATTGATACCATTGATTCAAACGCGGCTGCCTTTGAAAAAATGCTTATTAAACTATTGGTCACACACAAGGAGCGTAAAATTACCGAGACCATGTTTCAAAAATTTAGCGTAGTTCTTATGGACGAAATGACAGAAAAACTAGGTGCTGACTCGTTTGGTGATGATGCTAAACAGGCCTGGGCTAAACTATTTACCGCCATGATGATTATTGTTGGTCCCAGACTATAAATAACAGTATTTAATTTAATAAAACAGATTTTTAAATAATTAACTTTGATTTTGTATAAGAAGTGAAAAAATGATACAACTTTTGTAAAAGAAGTTATTTTTTATAATAAAAATTTAGTATTTCTATTTTAAAATTTTATACTTAATTAAATTAAAATCATGTTTGGCCATCAAATTAAAATTGTAATAAAACAAGGCAAACAAAACGTACGAATTGCTTTTACTTTATCCACTTTATTTATAAATTAAAATGGTAATGATTGTTCATTATACGGTACATGTAATCTAATCGTATAGCTAATGCACTAAAGGACATAGATTACAATAATAGTGGTTAGTTGCATGTTGGTTCACAACTCTTTAAATTTAGTAGTGATAATGAAATAAGCGATGAACAGTATAAAAAGAGCTGACTCTTACAATTAAACCATACTAAAAATAAAATACAGATTTATATTAATTAAAAGTATTATTATATTTAATAATTAAATTATATTGAATAATTAAAGTTGTATAAACTTACTAATAATGAATTTTATTGGCCGCTTATTCAACAGTCTAACAACACAAGAACACCAAGGTAATTAACGTTAAATTAACTAGAGTTTAAAACATACAAAAACAAAATTCTCAATAATATATTCTAAACAGATATTTCCGACAAAATTACACAGAAAAATGACGAACAAAATTACAACAAATACTACAAACACATGTCGGTGGAGGACATGAAGGGCCACATAAACGGCAGTCTCATGGCTACGGGTGCTATGATGGCTGACGCGCAGGTCAGGTATCGACTGGAGGGGGGTCTGGAGTCGGTGGTGGACTTCTATGACCGGGTGATGGAATGGGTGCCACAGTTTGTGCCTAAAGTCTACGCCATGATTGAGGCCACCGAAGACCCGGCTGAGCGTCGGCTAAATTATGTCCGGTTCGCGATTAACGTACGCCTGTATCGTACAATCGGTGCGACGGCTATTGACAATCGGGCCGCGCGTCCGGTGACCATCGCTGGTGCCGACAGTGAACAGGAGTTGGCCCTACGGTTGGCCGATATTCAGGCCAATCAGTACAGGATATTGAGGGAATCAATGGCATATCTCAGTGGCAAAGGACTCGTTGTGTTCGCTGAAATACATCAAATGGTTAGTGAGAAAAAGAGAGAGAGAGAAAGAAAGAGAGAGAGAGAGAGAGAGAGTAATTCATTTTAATAATTATAATACTGTTTTACTTCTAAAGGTGATTGACTTTTTCAATGTACAATTTCCATTACTTGATGAACGAATTAAACAAATACCATCTAGCGCCATTCGAGCTAAAAATTACAAACTTTTGTGTAAAGATATTGTTTTAGCAAGATGATTAAATTTTAAAAACTGTGATTATTTAACTGTACTTTATTGACATTTTAAACTTAAAATAAACAATTTATTAAATAGTTATGTATTGAAACATTTATATTAATGTTCATTATGCCAACAAATTTCTAAAATATTTTAAACATGTTTAAACAGTGTTAATTATCTAGTAATTGGTCTAGATTTTTGAATATTAATTACTTGTCGCAGATGCAAGTTCACCTTAAACATTTGATTGTCATTATAAACAAATTTATAATAAAACCAAACACTTTTAGACCGTACATATCTATAACATACGATAATAACATTTGAAAGCATTACGATAGAAAAGCCAAACCAGAGGCTAACACAGGAGGCTATGTACGAAATAAATGCGTCAAAAAGTATCATGGGCGAATGCTGGTAGATTAAATCAGAACGCACGGGAGGGTACACTACAATATAGCCACCCGGCCAAATCACCGGGAGCTTACCTAACTGTAACTGATAATACACTTGGTGACACTCAGATTTCATGCCACATAAAGTTTTACATCTAGCAGTTAGCTGAACATCAATAGGAACATTAGTCTGAAAATAGTTGTATACGTTAACAATACTTAAATTTAACTCATGATCGTAGGCCAAGTAGCTTCCGGGCCACCAACCGGGCAGTATTCGCCTAAATTCATCGGTCCTACAATTAGATATACAATCGACCAGCGATTTATACGCCCTCTGGTGTTGGCTGTAATTCACACAATCAGTTTCGTATGGGCGTTGCAGTGAATTAATATGGGTTGTGCTGTATTGGATGTTGGTGTAGGACCGGTGACTGTCCACCGGGAATTCAATTTGTTTTATTTTGTATAAATTTCTCAGCAATTGGTCCCTTTGATGGACAGCCACTCGTACTCTCGGATTAGTTGTGTTTAGCGATAGTTTAGCGCAAAACATATCCACTGATAGATCGGTGTATTGCCGGTCGTTGTCCGCTATGTAGTTGTCATCCGACTGTCCGTTTACTTGCGAGAAAAATGTGAAACACATTCTGTGAATGAGATTAATATTGTAATAATTATGCATAGAGTATGAGAGTATGAGAGAGAGAGAGAGAGAGAGAGAGAGAGACCCATAATGATCAATTGAACGACGACATCAAATAATTTGATTATGAAATAAAAATCGGTTCAATAATCGACAGATAAAATTGAGATGAGTTGGAGAGAGAGAGAGAGAGAGAGAGAGACCCATAATGATCAATTGAACGCTTGATTTTGCTAATGCTATCGCAATGTGTAAATAAATCCCAGAAACGTTTTGATTGATTACTTTTTAATATCTTTGGTTTTAAAACAAAACAAAATTCAAACGATTCGTTATACGTGTAAAACATCTCAAACTGCTGTTTAATTGTATAATTTGAACAAAATTCAATCACTTTTTCTTTTGCTTCAATTGTGTTCATTTCATCTGAAGTGATGTTCAATTGTTTTAAGTACTGATTCCTTAAGACATGAATTTTATCAAAACATATGGTAATCGCCGGCAAAGAAATGACTGAATTTGTTTCGTAATTAACAAATGTTGTTGTTTTGTACGCGAAATATATGTCACATATTCTGTAGATTTGATACAAACATGTCGTCAAACATATCACAAAAAAATATATACCGAAAGTGTTTTTTATTTAATAGATTTAAATTATTATTATTAAGCATTATAAGTTATAATTTATAAGTGACAATAAATTTATTAGTACAAGCTCAAATAAAACTTATATACTTGTTAAGTGAAATATTGTATTTTAATAAATAATCATTAGATTAATTTTTGTAATATTTACATTGTACTAGACAATTACATTATTTCCACAATATGTAGAATGTATTATTTGTCTATGTAACATCTAATGTTATTTGCTTAAAATGTAATCAACAAATGCAACAATAATAATAATATAACATTGAGTTTCTTTAAATCAATATATTTAATATGTTTTTGTGTTACAAATAAATTGTTATTTTATTCAAATATAGAAATGACATTTGAATAAAAAATATATTTTTATAATCATAAATAATTTCTAACAATTACTCGAACGATAGCTTAGTTGAATGAAAACAACGGAATACGTTATAATAATACTAATTGTTGTCCAAATCAATGATAATTTTATAGAGAATAGTGAACAGGCGGTCAAATCAATGGGTTGTTTAAGTATATTGTTAAACATTAGGGATAACATGGTGTAACAGTCGTCGGGTATAACTGCAAAGGTGTTTGTATTTAGCATATCATACAACACGGTATATGTTTTCCGTGAATTGCCGGTCATATTTGAGGCGCTGATTACTAGTACCAGGTAGAGAAATACGATAAAAATTAATCGTGCCAAAGTTACGGTCAGATCGAACAAGTCGCCAGGTACTTTATAAATAGATACATTATAATTTATCAATATAAAATATGGATATACACTTGAAAAAATTAAATTAAAATTTTATATAAATAATATAAAATCAGTAGTTGGTCTTAACTATTACACTATGATCAAATAATTTATACCTATAGTTGTATGGCAGCGAATAAACTCTATGATAATGAAGGCAGCCCGGCACATCTCGTAAATCATCTCGATGGTGGCGAAAAGCAACGCCTCAGACATCAGGGTCTTTAGCTTAAACGCCTGACAGCTGATCATGTGGTGAATCAATTGGATCCGTTTCAGCTCGTGCTCACCAATAGTCATGAATTTATGAGCGCCGACAACAATGTCCCGGTTTAGGTCGGCAAACATCTGGCCAATCAACTGACAATTGATCACACAATATATTACTGCCAGGTATTTAGGTATGTTCAGGGCCATTTGATAAGTAATGCCGTAAACGATTATGGTGACCCGGTTAGTGACAGGATGATTTCCGTACATGTTGTTAATGAACTGGATTTGATTGAACACATAGGCCTTGATGAAGTAGCTAAACTCGTAGGATATGGCAAATACTATGACCAAAATTATTAGCAATAAGCACCGGAGTCGATATTTGCTTGATTTGCCCTCGGTCATTGTTAAACCAGGATCGATTATGCGTTCATCACAGCGAAGCCTGTATATAATTAAATGACTGCTAATTACCTTAATGATATAGATGCATAATCTAAACAAGGTGCTTCTGGTTTGTCCATTATTGTTTAACAGAAAGTGTATTTGCATGTAAATTACATATCCGCTCATAATGAGCATGATGAATCTCATGAAATAATTGGCCATACAAATGATGGCCGTGGTGGATTGCTTAAAGCCATACCATTTCATAGTAATTACAACAGGGTTTAAAGCCATTGCCGTGTAATCATGCTTACCAGACATTTTGCGGGAATGTGATGTACTATCATAATCTAGTTGTGTGCTATTTTAAATTATTCAAATTGTGTTATTCATATTTTTAATAGTTAAACTTTGATTTATTAGTTTGTTTTGCTAAAAGTACACTAATTTTGACAGATTCTATAAGAAATTAAGCATTGTTATCATGTTAATACTTACAATAAAATGTTAAATTAAAATATATTAATTCATCACTCACTGACAAATGTGTTTATTAAATATCTAGAATCTAGTAGAATCTTTATAATTATTTATAAATCATAATATTAACAATACCTACTTGCTCTCTCTCTCTCTCTCTCTCTCTCTCTCTCTCCCTCTCGACCGGGAAGTGTTATGTACTTTGACACCGATTCAATTATTTTTCTTCACAAAACCGGAATCTCTCTCTCTCTCTCTCTCTCTATGTCTGCATTTTCACTCACTCACTAAAATAAACGTACAAACATTTATACAAATATACACAAATTTTTGCTATTGTTATACTTTTTTTATGATCAATTCTTTTCACTAAACCATAGAGTATAAAGTAATATAATTAAAAAATTTCAAACAATATTGTACAAATGAACATTATATTGTTTTTATATTAATATAAATAATGTTAAAATATAATATAAGAATTAATAAATTCTTAAATTAAAGAAATAAAATATGTGTATTATTAACAACCACAATTTTAGCATTATGAATATGCTAATCATAATTATTGAGTACAGTTTGACCATGTTCAGTTTCATGATAGTCTAACCAATTAACATATGTATAGTTATATAGTTTAGGATCCGCTTTGGGATCATCGGGTATAAGACTTAGAGGTGAAACAGAAGTGGCGTTAAATGTAACCAATTTTTGGCGCAAGAATTGCACAAATCGGCGGTCCATTTGGCCGATGAGGTCGTGCTGTTCGCACGGGTCGTGACGTACGTTAAACATACAGTAATCGGACATACATTCGGGCCGGAGGTGTGAGTCGGGCACCGGTCGACACTCGACTTCAGATTCGCTGAGCACTGTATAGTCCGGTCGGCGACCCATTTGTGTTAACACGCCATACGTTTTGCTGTTCATACGATGTGTTGACCGGCGGGATGGAAACGATAGGGTTTCGGTTAACAGTGGCTGAGTATAGGGGCCGTAATCGGCCAGTGATGGCCCGAAATGCTTTTTGGTTTGAATTAGTTTCCAATCATACCATCGTATGGCCGATGAATTCCACAACTGGTCGACATTGTGCTGGACTTCCCACCGAATTGGGCGTCCATTGTTTGACAGGACATGCCATTGGGATATACCTTAATTATTACAATAAAACAAACAAAGTAAATTTAAATTTACAATGGTAAAATTGTACCATAAATATGATTCTGGTCATCAATTCCGGTGCCATCGATAGCGTCCAAAACCGTGGGCAAAAGGTCTGTGATGTGAACCAAAGCCTGCGATACGTAACTACTTTTGTTTAGCAGTGGACTCCACACCAGTGCCGGTACTCGTAATGCTATAAGTGTTAAAAACAATTTACCGGAAGAATCAATATAACTTTTCTTAAATAAATTGACATGATTAATAGAAAATACAGTCAAACCTCCTTCGTATAACAAGCTTTTCCCGCCCCTTAAGGGTAAATTTAAGCCATCATTAGTTGGCGGATGTATGTTATCTGTATAAATATACATTGATTTACTAAATAAAGTAAATTAATAATAATAGTTATTGATTATAATAATAGTTGCGCTCACGATCAAACTCCCGGGGCTGAGCTCCGTTATCGCTAATGAATATAACAATACTGTTGTCGAGCATATGTTTGCTATGGAGTGCCTCCATAACAGTGCCGATAGACTCGTCCATACTATAGACCATTGCCGCCAATAGTCGCCTGTCCTCAGACCCAATGTTTGAGAATAATTTCATATTGGGCTCAGGTATCGGATAGTTCGGAGGCTGTACGGCCTGGTAAGCCATGTATATGAATAGGGGTTGGGATGCGTTGTGTTGGTCTACAGTAGAAGCGAAATTAAATGTCACATTCAGTCACATAAACAAAACAGAAAAATAATAATCTAAATATTTAATGACCCGCAAGTCTCGTATATAATAACTGCACCGATTATATGAAGGCATCGATCGGTAAACAAATGTGTCGTATAGATGTCCGACGCGTTTGTTATGACATCCATGTTATGTTTCAAGTCGTGGCCACAATTGTCGCTAAGTAAACAATTTTTATGATTGTAATACCCGGTGGCCATCGACCAGAAGCCTACGTGTGAGTCAAAGCCCCGGTGGGTAGGGGTGAACTCACGGCGCGCAAAACCCTGGTGCCATTTACCTGCGTGTTAAACACATTGTGACCAAAAAATAACATTTAAATATAAAAATGTAAATTATTTATTTGACAATAACTGTCATCAATTTTTTGTAAATAATTATATCTGCTTTTGGAATTATTATTAAATTATGTAATTGTATATTGTGTTATCTGTTATATGTATATTAGATAACATAAAAATTTAGTGAACTTGTTTAGTAGAGTAACTAACCGACAATATGTGTCGCGTAATTATCGCGTTGTTTTAGATATTGGGGCCATATTTTGCGATCTAGTGGTAATCCAGTGGGCGAGTGGTTTATAATTATACGGTTTTGAAGGCCCAGATGTATGGGATGTACGGCCGTCAGAAGCGCACCTCTACTCGGGCTACACATGGGTTGGGCGTAGAAGTGGTTGAGAAGGACTCCATCGGCGGCCAGACTATCGATATTAGGTGTGAGGATGTGGTCGGAGTGATAGCCCACGTCTGCCCAACCCATGTCGTCCGCCACAAACAATATCACATTCGGGGCCTGTTTTGCACCCGTTATGGCTGTCATTGATTTTTGTGTACAAAAATACAACACTACTATTGAAAATGCAGTAAATTTAATTGACATTTTAAATTTTAATACCGCTTCTATTAAGTATTATATAAAGAAAATGTTTAATAAAGTAATAATAATTTTCTTATAAAATTTTTAAATACTGTATAGATATATTTTCTATTTAATATTCTATTGAATCATGCATTGTCATTTAGAATTATATTACAGCGTTGGAAAATAATTTTGCACGTAATGCTTTTCAGACGATGTAAAGACCCTTTACATTACTTAATTAACAAAATAAAAATAAATTAAATAAATATCTTTTTATCAATCAATTATATTATCATATTTATTACTAAAAAAATTAATAAGTTTTATTTAGTAACAATATTCAATTAGTCACAAACTGACCATTCTCATTTTCATGGTAGTCTAGCCAATTGACATACGTATAGTTATAGAGTTTGGGATGTGATTTGGGATCATGGGGTACAAGACTTAGCGGCGGAACAAAAGTGGCGTTAAATGTAATCATTTTTTGGCGCAAGAATTGCACAAATCGGGCGTCAGTTTGGCCGATGAGGTCGTACTGTTCGCACGGGTCGTGCCGTAAGTTAAACAGACAGTAATCGGACATACATTCGGTCTGGAGGTGTGAGTCGGGCACAGGTCGGCACTCGACTGTTGATGTACTCAACACTGTATAGTCCGGTCAGCGATTCATGTGTGTCAACACGCCATACATTTTGCTATTTAGCCGATGCGCTGACTGTTGAGTTGGGAAAGGGATGCCCGGGTTGTCGATGTCAATGAACTGATACCCGTAGTCGGCTTTTAAGGGACCGAAATGTTTGCGCGTTTGTATTAATTTCCAATCAAACCACCGAATGGCTGATGAGTTTGTCATTGGGTCCACGTTGTGCTGGATTATATTGGAATACTGGAAAATATTGCAAAAATAACTTTGTTATCATTAAATTAAAATAAATACTGTATACAAGCTTAATTAAAGTTTAAAACAGTTAAAATTAAACTAACGTTTAAAACGTCAAAATTATATAAAGGTATAGTACATTAGTGTTCACTCATATTATAAATATAGCAATTAAACATTTTTAATAATTTTTATTAAACTTTAGTATAATAATTTCATACAATAAACAATAATAACCGACAATATGTGTGGCGTAATTGTGGCGTTGTTTCAGATATTGGGGCCATATTTTGCGATCCAGTGGTAAACCAGTGGGCGATTCACTTCTAATTATATGGCTCTGAAGGCCCAGATGTAAGGGATGTACGGCCGTCAGGAGCGCACCCCTACTCAGGCTACACATGGGTTGAGCGTAGAAGTGGTTGAGAAGGACTCCATCGGCGGCCAGACTATCGATATTAGGTGTGAGGATGTGGTCGGAGTGATGCAAAATGCAAAAACTACATGAATGTAAAGTTGTGCATTATCATTTAATATAATATGAAAATATAGCGCTTTAATTTTATCAAATATTTGCCATGACGTAAAAAATATAAGAAGATTAACGAGGTAAGTTATAATATAATAAATATATTTTTAGTTAAATTATAGGTTTTAATTATTTTAATGGTTAATAACAAATTAAATATAATTAACAATAACTAAACTTTTAAGTTGTTTAATTTTTGTGAAATAGAGGGCAGGAGAGGGGTTGAGGAAGAGAGAGGGCAAATATGCATGTATTTATTAAATAATAGATTAACAAACAATTAGTTATAAATATAATTAAATATTTACCTTTAAAATTAAAAATATATATAATGTTTTGGTTAATATATTATAATGATACTGTATATTAAAGTAACTAAAAATAGAAATATTACGTGACTTATAACATGTGTTGTATTATACAACTTGTATACATTATATAAATGATTGAAACACAGAGGGTAATAACTCATATGTAAAATTCAATGTATGTATTTATCATAGTCAATAGTTTAATATTGATTCAATACATTCAATGTTTATACCATGGTTATACATTGAGTTTTACATATAAGTTATTACCCTCTGTGTTTCAATTATTTATATAGTGAATGCAAACTTCGTATTTCGAATGTATTGTATATACTGTACACAACACATGTTATAAGTTCGAAGTTCGAATGTGATATATAAAATTGGCGTCAGTTCTTCATAACTATCTATAAGTTAAACTATCTTTAGTTATGTCAGCTCAATATATTTTGATTAAAACAATCGCAACTGTCGCAATTTTTGTGTAAAAGGCAATAAGTATCCTAATATATAAATATAGTAATTATATTTCATTCACATACGTATTACAAACATATCCAGTACAAAGTATTTAACAATTTAGCAACATGGTTAGTATTGTGCTCTAGAATACATTTTGTGTTTTATAAGTAATTGAAAATTGATTCAATGAACCTAGGTAGACTGGATTAAATGTGTGCCCTTTGTTGGTACAACTATTAGTGTGTGCGAAATGGGCAAAGCGATATATGAACGCAATAGTAAGAAAGCGTTGTGGAAATTGGGCGAGACTGTTGTCGGTGCCACTATGGATACGGTCACTGTATTAAGTGTTGGTTCGACAGTCATTGCCAGCACATCGGCTAAAACTGCGGCCAAAGTTACAATATTTGCCATTGTAAAAAAAATTGCAGTATCTGAGGCTGTAGTAGTTGCCGGCGCAACAGTGGGTCGCGCGATTATTACGACCGTTACTGGCAAAGAGGCTGACAAATGTGATTATGTTAATAGAGGTGAGTAAATTTTATGTCAGTTTAGACAATACATAGAGTATTTACTATTTCAATCATTAAAAATTCACTTAGCCGAGGGTGGTAGTCCACGATGGATAGTGAGCGACACTCCAAACGAAAAAATAAAACGGCAGCTAAATGATATTTTTGTCTACATTTCAAGCAATGTAATTCAAACAAAGTTGTATAAATATTTTAATTATAGTCATAGCGATTGAATTACACAATGCCTAGTGTTTTCATATGAGTCTAGATTTATATATAAAACTATTTCATTATTTTTCTTATATTTTCATACAATCATTATTGACATCATATTATCAAAAGGTACCATATAGAGTTATAACTGACAATGGTGGCAGAGAGCCTAACGACGAGGTAATTAAATGGAGTGGCCTGGAATGTGAAGGGGACAAACCTGATGACAAAGATGAATTGACAGACCATGATAAGACAAAAGCCAAGCTCAACAAGGATTTGCCCGATAAGGTGATACCAATTACTGGCAAAGAATCTGACAAATATGGTGGTAGTTGTGATGGTGATTTTAATACTGGTCAGTAAATTATATTGGCTTAATGAAAAAGTAACGGGACTGATGTAATAGAAAATAGAAAATGCATCTTTATTGTGACTAAAAAATTAATTAAAATTATAAAATAGCTATTAATATCAGTAACTATAGGTCATCATTCAAACAAATTTTCATTTAAATCCCGATAAAAATGGTTGCCCTGAGAGTCAAAGAAGTGTGATGTCTGTTTTAACCACTACTTTTGTTTAGCATTTTGCACCCTTAAAACATGACACGAGAGAATGGTATTAACAATCATGTGATAGTGGAATAACTGGAGTATATGGTGGGTGTGAAGAGGATTGCCTTTCAAAGTTTTCTATTTTTTCGGGTGATTTTAAAAAAATATGGTCTAAAACTAGGCCAAAAATAGCCATATTTCGAGCATATGTTTAATTATCGGCTCCGGACACCACGGGAATTGCTTTTAAGGGGTCATAAATTGTTGGTTAGTGAAAGCACATTCTACCAATAATTTCATGTATGGATGTCATGAATTTGACACATCCCGATCATTTAGCACATGATTTTTCACTTTCCGCGGTCGGCCCGTTCGGGTGCGGTTTTAGTGGACATAGCCAATGGGTATAGACTTATTAAACAATTTATAATATTAATTGGTAAATAATACATCACTTAAAACTGATACATTGTTTTTGTGAGCAAATTTACTAACCCTCATGAATAAAAACTAAAATATTAGTGACTGATAGACTGATATAAACTGATAGTTTAAATTTTCAAATGTGTTCGGTATAGTGCCTTTGTGTAAAATCAACACGTCTTGGTATAAATTTAATATTTTTTTGACATAAATTTAAACACATTAAACACATGTATTAATTAAAGTTGGAACCGATGACCTGGCTCATAACAAAACAATTTTAAGACTTGGTCAAACATAACGTTACAAAAAAGTACCGCTATATAAACATTAAGCCAATATATCAGTTGAGAAAATACATAGAGTATTTACAATTTCAATTACTCAAAATTTGTTTAGCCGAGGGTAGTATAATAATGAGACAAGCAGCTATAGATGCTCAAAGATGGTTGCAACAGAAGCTAGTTCTAACGAGTAACTCGGAATGCGAATGTGACAAACTTGATGACAATGATGTATTGACTGACCATGATAAAACCAAAGCCAAGCTCAACAGGAATTTACCCGAAAGGGTGAAAACAGTTAGGCTATTAATCCATGGTCCGATCAGTGAAGTGTCATATAAGATAATTGATGGGCACAGCATCGTACATTATTCCCGGTCTATAGTCACCAAGAAAGATTTGAGGGAAGGAAAAGACGTGACTGATGATGATAGAAAAATCATCGAAGAGATAGGAATAAGTAGTAAAGGTAATTTAAAAACATTCTACCATTATGTTTTTTGTCAATTATTTGTAATTGTGTAATTATTTCTACGTTCTGACAAGGTGCTATTTAGAAAGTGGCGAGGTTTACATGGATTTTAACAAGGGCAAAGGATATTACTTCGGTTGGGGTTGGAATCCGCATCCTAATATAATCAAATCAAATAAAATCAAACTCTGTGAAGAAAGTGATTCATCGAATTAAATTCAAGACTTAGATGAATAAATTATATTATATTTTAACCAATATTATTATCATTTAGTTTTATATTTAGCTTTACATTTCTGTTTTACCTTTTCAATTCAATTCCAAAAGAATTCCTTTAGAATCTATTGTGAATAACAGTTTCATCCGTTTTTTTATTTTAAGATTTTAATTAGAAACAGCACTACATATCAACTCATAAATTTATTTATTTAAAATTTCTCTTTTATAACATTACATTTAATTATGTTTTTATACATAAAATTACAATACATTATGATTGCAAATATATCTCATTCGTAACACTATTTTATTGTTTTTTATATAAATCCATTATAAAAGTATATATTTTTATAAAATAATGAAATCATTATTAAGTTGGATATAACGACAACAAACGATTTGGGTTTACGATATAAAATGTGATATGAAATAGTTACTAAATAACAGATTTAGTACCGCACAAATTATTCATTAACCTAGATGAATTTAAGTTAATTAACTGGGTTTTAACAATTTTTCGGTATTTTTAAATCGTGGCCACAATTGTCGCTAAGTAAACAATTTTTATGATTGTAATACCCGGTGGCCATCGATCAGAAGTCCACGTGTGAGTCAAAGCCCCAGTGGGTAGGCGTGAACTCACGGCGCGCAAAATCCTGGTGCCATTTACCTGTATGTTAAACATATTGTGATCAAAAAATAACATAAAATATAAAATCTGTAAATTATTTATTTTACAGTAATTGTCATCAATTATTAGTAAATAATTATATCTACTTTTGGAATTATTATTAAATTATGTAGTTTTATATTGTGTTAACATAAAAATTTGGTGAACTTGTTTAGTAGAGTAACTAACCGACAATATGTGTCGCGTAATTGTCGCGTTGTTTTAGATATTGGGGCCATATTTTGCAATCCAGTGGTAAACCAGTGGGCGAGTGGTTTATAATCATACGGTTTTGAAGGCCCAGATGTATGGGATGTACGGCCGTCAGGAGCGCACCCCTACTCGGGCTACACATGGGTTGAGCGTAGAAGTGGTTGAGAAGGATTCCATCGGCGGCCAGACTATCGATATTAGGTGTGAGGATGTGGTCGGAGTGATAGCCCACGTCTGCCCAACCCATGTCGTCCGCAACAAACAATATTACATTCGGGGCCTGTTTTGCACCCGTTATGGCTGTTATTGATTTTTTTGTACAAAAATACAACACTACTATTGAAAATACAGTAAATTTAAGTGACATTTTAAATTTTAATACCGCTTTCTATTAAGTATTATATAAATAAAATATTTAATAAAATAATAATAAGTTACACTAAATTATACTAAGGATAGAGCGAACAAATGAAAGTTTGGTTACACATGTATTTTATTTAAGAATACTATTTCATTTTGTATTTAATATTTTATTATATACCTAGTCAACATAATCTGTCGCCGCGGTTATTGTGATTACAGCTAAACTAGAAGAGCTAGATCAAATCTGTAAAAAGTAAAATGAAGGTCCACATGTCTAGATTTTTGGATAAAAAAATTACTGAAATCACGTGACTAGAACATAGAAATTTTTGGGTCAAATCGATTTGCCACGTTTTTTGCCCACCTAGATGGGGCTAGGAAGGGGGCCGGTATGCTAATCTTTAGAGGAGATGTCAAAGACTATGATAGCAAAATTTGATTTAAATCCATTCAGCCATCTACGAGAAATTGTCAATTTTATTAACATTACGTCTATGGGGAAAAATGGTTCTGAAGTTGACTTTTTATAACAACAAAAATGTAGTATACTGTAAATATTTTTGCACGTAATGTTGTTTACATAATGTAAATATAATAATTATAATTCAAATAAAAATAAATTATATCATTATTTTTCATCAAACAATTAGATTATTATATTTATTACTAAAAAATTAATTAATTTTTTTAGTAACAATATTCAATCAGTCACAAACTGGCTATTTTCATTTTCATAGTAGTCTAACCAATTAACATACGTATAGTTATATAGTTTAGGATCCGCTTTGGGATCATTGGGTACAAGACTTAGCGGCGGAACAGAAGTGGCGTTAAATCTAACTATTTTGTTGCGCAAGAATTGCACAAATCGGCGGTCCGTTTGGCCGATAAGGTCGTACTGTTCGCACGGGTCGTGCCTTACGTTAAACAGACAGTAAGCGGACATACATTCGGACCGAAAGTGTGAGTCGGGCACCGGTCGGCACTCGATTGTTGACGTACTCAACACTGTATAGTCCGGTCGGCGATTCATGTGTGTCAACACGCCATACATTTTGCTATTTAGCCGATGCGCTGACTGTTGAGTTGGGAAAGGGATGCCCGGGTTGTCGATGTCAATGAACTGATACCCGTAGTCGGCTTTTGAGGGACCGAATTGTTTGTGGGTTTGTATTAATTTCCAATCAAACCACCGAATGGCTGATGAGTTCGACACCGGGTCCACGTTGTGTTGGATTTCCCACCGAACAGGTGGGTTATCATTAGCTATTGTACTCCATTGCGACACACCTTAATTATTTGATTAATTAATTATTCATAAATATTTAATAGAAGTAAAACCTTATGATGTACATTAATACAAAATCGTGTGTTTTTATATAAAACTAATGTGAATATTCTCTCTCTCTCTCTCTCTCTCTCTCTCTCTCTCTCTCTCTCTCTCTCTCTCTCTCTCTCTCCTCACTTACACACTCTTTCATTCCTTATTATAGATTACAATACTAATAAATAAAATACAATGTACCATAAATATGATCTTGATCAACAATTCCTGTGCCATCGATCCCATCCAAAACAGTGGGCAAAAGGTCTGTGACGTGAACCAAAGCCTCCGATACGTAACCGCTTTTGTTAAGCAAAGGACTCCACACAAGTGCCGGCACTCGTATGCCTTAATTAATATACAAAATTCACATATAAACGTGACGAAATTAACATGAGCATAACAACAGTCAAACCTCCTTCATATAACAGTGATTTCCCGCCCCTTAATGGTAAGTTTAAACCAGCATTTGGGATGGGTAATGGTGAACCAGGATCTAAATAGGTAAGTTTATTTTATAAATTTAAATTTTAAACACAATTAATTTATACTTACCGACACCTTCATATGGTTGTCCGCCGTTATCGCTAATGAATATAACAATACTGTTGTCGAGCATATGCTTGCTATGGAGGGCCTCCATAACAGCGCCGATAGACTCATCCATACCGTAAGCATTGGCCGCTAACTTTT